>WTSP01016890.1:62934-73815 GCA_025331215.1 Actenoides lindsayi
TGAGGGTGCACTCAATGCCACTGTCCATGTCGCTGACAAAGATGTTAAACAAGACTGGTCCCAGTACTGATCCTTGAAGGGCTCCACTTGTCACTGGTCTCCACTTGGATACCGACCCATTGACAACCACTCCTGGGGAGCGGCCGTCAAGCCAGTTCTTTATCCACTGAATTGTCCATCCATCTAATCTGTATTTCACTATCTGGGAGACCAGAATGTCACAGTGGCTGGCTCGCTAAACAATTATCAAATAGTACACCTATATTTGAAACATGTAGAAGGGACAAGGTGACAAAAAGCCTCTTGTTCTAACTTAGGTAGTATACCAGACTTTAGAACAAATTATGGAAGAAATAATTTTAAAAACTGAGCTATTCAGTTTCCAAGAGGAAAATGAAATTGCTGTTAAGATGCATGCAGCAAAGTGACAATGTAAACTTCCAAATGGAAACAATAAAGACAACTGGTTTTAGCTTTGATATTCCTTTACTTTGAATGCCTGACTTTTCAACTCTGATAATGTCCTTTTAATTCTTGTCTTGGAGGAAATTAGTTGGTTTCCTCTACAAGGCAGTCCAGCAATTTTCTACTATGCATGCAGGGTGGATAACAGTGGATTAGCATCCAAGAGTGAAATTGGCAGTCCCTAAACTATCCCTGTAGACATTACCTAAAGGTGTGTAAAAGCTGTGTCTTGTTATCATGTAAATTTGAATTGCTACCATGATGTTTGATGACCACTTTTAACCACAAGATCATTATTTGATTAAAGCACATGTGGTGGTTTGTGTGGTTTGGGGTTTTTTTTTTTGTTTGTTTGTTTTATTTTTCCTTCACTATATTGGTAGGTGTGCATATAGTTTTATTTTATTTGAATCTGCTTGGAATAATGAAATATTTTGTGTATCTATTTATTTCCAAGTGTTTACCTAGATCTCACTGTTTCTTACTAGGTGGTTTGCATCTGTTTCTCTTAGAAGATTTTGCCTGCTTAATGAGCAGAAAATGAGTTCTCTGATAGAACAAGACTCTCACATATTGTAATATTCCTTACCTGACACTGGCATCTTGCACTTACAGAAGAAAGTTCATGCTTCTAAATTACAGTACCTAACTTGGGTGCCTTTAAGGAATGGTCTCTGGTTGTCTGCTCAATGGAAGGGGTTTAGCTTGTAGTTTGGGACACACCTATGTTCACTAATTATATAGGAAGCTAAAATTAGAGATGGATATCAAGAATAAAGTTACATTGCCAAGTTAAAGTTCACCAGTGTGATATCTTTTGGTATCCATCTGCTAGTATCTAGTGAGAAAGTCTTATTCACACATCACTACAGGGCTGTCATGAGAAGGCCTTAATCATGAGCCTTGTTTTTATTAGATGCAGCACCCAGTGTTCACATGCTTCTACTTCTGAAATCAGAGCAAATTCTGCCACAGGCAAATGGAAGGTGTGTGATTTTATAATTTATGAAGATGTGGGATAGTTATCATTTTGGAAAATATCCTGAAGTTTGAGTTCCATTAAGTCACATTAATTGTAATGGTAAGCAGAGAGAAACAACAACCCAAAAATATGTTTGAATTAGAACAAAGTTGTGATTAAGCCTATTCCTAAGAGCAAATTCTGTTTGCACTCTGCTGAGAGCCCTTTGATGCACTTAGCAAATTAGAAATTTTAAATTCAGAATAAGAGCTTCAATTATGTTATTTCTCCACTTTGTATGCCGTAAATGGATAGAATCAGCAAAAAGTGAATAGGCAAGATTTAATTTTTTTCAAACCAAGTAACATACAAATAAAACCATATGACTATGAACAATAGCTCTTGTGTCCTATTCCTGATGTTTGCAGGTCCATATATTGGTCCTTTGGCTAGCTACCAGAACTCATAAAATGCTTTTAGGCAGCTGTGTCCCATTAAAGCCACATGTTATCTCAATAAGAAACCATAGAAGAGCAGAGCTGACAGGGATTTTAGAAGATCACTTAGTTATCTTCACAGACTGGGAAAGGCTCATGTGTGCCACCCTGGAAGATATTAAAAGCCCTCTGGGAGTGTGGGGGCAGATTTCAGATCTCTTTAGATAGACTGTTTTGGCATTTCCTTCCGCTAACAGTTAAGACAGCTCTTTATAATATCCAGTCTATCTTATTTTGCAAATTTTATTTCTTGTAGTGGACAGAGTAATCTATTGATTATTGTCTTTGTATAGTGCTCTATTACTTATTGTAAGATCATTGTCATATCTGTTCTCAACCTTTACTCATTCAGAGAAAAACCCAATTAGTACAGTCTTTTTAATCTTTTCATCACCTTTTCTATTTGTATTCTCTAATACTGTTACAGTCCTCTGGATTCTGATCTGTTTACATTTTTCTTGAAATTGGATGAAGTTAATTCTTCATCTGAGACTCCATCGGTGGCAAATATGGCAAATTAATGGCTTCTATGGATACACAGGATGCTTTGACTGCCTAGCCAAATAGTGTCTATCTTGTGTTTTTGCATTTGGTTTGATTATACTCTATAACTTAGTGCTTCAAAGTTTAGTTTTCCTTAATGCAAAATGAATATAGAACACAGAAATGAATATCCGTCCCTTGCCTATGGCCTAAATAAAAGGATCTGTAGAACAAACAGGTCTGAATATTAAAAGAATAATCTTTTGTTAACAGTACTTCTGTTAAAAAGCAAAATTACTCACCTGCAGGGAGGAACTTTGTGAGCAGTGTCTCTTAAGAGTCACAAATTTCTCATTTTTTTTATGCTCTGAGGTAAAATGGGGAACAATTAAGTAGGTTAAGAGTCATCACCCTGAAAATAGATGAATTAGGAGGCATTTGATAGAAATGTGCAAAGTTGTGAGTGGCATTGATTGTTTATCACTTCTTTCAGTACATAAAATCTGACAGAAGCCAGGTTTTTCCTTTTAATGTAGCAGTTGATAGAATTTGGAAGTTCATGTCAAAGCATGTTCTGGATCATTCACATGTGTGGTAATTTACATACATTCAAAGGCAAGTGGATAAGTATGTGGAAAAGATTACATAAGTGGATAGTAAGTGGATAAACCAGTCAGTAAATGGATAAACCAGAACCGTTTCAGGAAGTAGTCTGAGATGAGAATAGCTGGAGGGCAGTAATGTACTCAGAAGTATCATATGTACTTGTTGTCTGAGTCTGCTTCTGATCAGTGATGGAGATGAGACACAACAAGAAATGCACCCTTTGTCTGAACCAATGGACCAACTCCAATGCTGTCATGCTACCAGAAACTAAAGCAGGTTCCTAACAGCATTGTCTTTCCACCAGAGGTTTGAAAGTGAATTTTTTTTTTCCTCACTTATATCCCTTCCAGTGGCACCTCTGTACCTGATTTCATCAAGCTCTCTTTTAACCTTCTTTCAGAAGATATTCCAGGGTGAAAGTGTTTGAGCAAATTATGAGTGGCACAGAATGAAAGCAAATATATTAAAGATCATTACAACTGAGTGGAACAGACAGAAAAATAGTCCCTCCTTCAGAAACAGAGTTAGTATTGTGGTTTAAGAGGTAACAAGAAGTACACACTAAAAATTAAGAGAAACTGAGGAGGATAAACCCCAAATATATCACTTTATTCTGTGCAAGCTTTATTCAGAGGACAACATTTCAGAGTTAGATGTAATTGTGATATACTTACCATACATATAGGTCCCAATTTTCTCTGAAAAATGTAGATACAATGACAAAGGAAGGGAAGGGAAAGAAGGGAAAGAATATTCTGCTTGAATCAGAAAACTTAAATGATTCAAAACTGAAAGGAAAAATTAAATTAAAATTTCCTTCTTCCCTAGTTAAGATCTTTTATAATCTGACAAGTGACTGTATCTTTGTGTATAAGTCACTTGTTGAAAAGTGAAACAATATTAAGACAATCTCTCTAAATGAAGGCTAGGAATTGAAATTAGTTTCTTAAGAAACCTCACAAAACCCCCTTCTTTAACTAGCAAATTGTGCCTGGATGGTACACCAATGGAAGACATCAAATCTGCAGTGAGGTCAGTGGTATGCAACATTACCAAAAAGAGTCATCTGTGTTTCAGACCTTGGAAAACAGCACTTTAAAGCATTTGTCTGCACTCATTAAGCTTGTTGATGGGTATGGAGGAGTTACATACAAAGATTCTTTAAAAAAATCCAGAGAAAGTAATTCTTTCTGACAGTGGAAACTCAGAGAGGGCAGTAAATCATTCAAAGGAGCAACCTTTTTTTCTGTCTGGCATAAAAGACTAACAGATTGGGCCTGCAATACAACAAAAGGTAGAATATTCAGACAGAATTTGTGGAAAAGAGTATATTTTTAAATTCATGACAGAAAGCAGAGCTCAGGGTGACTATTCCTCAGCAATCAGATAAAAGGAAGATTGTTCATGATTATATGGAGGTTGTGGGAGCTTTCAAGTTTAGAACTTTAGGTCCTAGAAATAGCAAAGCAGCTCTACAGAGCTTCAGTGCAAGTTATGCTTTAATTTTGCCTATAACAGTATTCAAACTATTTAAATTCCTAACACAAAGCTGTTCCTAGGCCACTGTTTGGTTAAGGAATAACGTTTTATATCTGTCCTTGTAGGTCATCCACGCCAGTACCCTTTTATATATATATTTTGTTGTTGTTTTTGTTGTTGCTTTTTGTTTTGTTTTGCTTTGTTTTGTTCACCTGGGGACTTTTCCTTGTCTTTATGACAGAAAGGGTTCCCTCAAATTCATATAATGTCTCAGTGTCTCAAAGTCCTTAAGAGAATACTGTCCCATTGCTATATGTTTCAAAAGATCAAATTCTTCCCGCTACAAGCTCATAGTTCATAAGGGGAGAAATGCTTGAGCTGAACAGAAGGCAGATCAGAGCACATAGTGAAAGCATCTCTTTACTACCTGCCTCTTGATTTAGCAATTTTTGGGTTAGATAATTTCTTATACGTGTCAAAGGAGCATGGACTTTCAGTGAACAGTATTCAGCTGGTCTAAAAGACACTCTCAACGAGATATTCCCATTATGCTTAATCACCAGTTCCTTCCTCCTCCCACCCCTCTGTGTGCCAGGGAACCCTGTGCAGGGTGCAGCCAGTGGTGTGAGTCACATGCTGTCCCCTCCAGGGGTATTACAAGATGCTGTCCTATGTTTTGTTTGATTTTTTTGGTTGTTTTATTTTTTTCTTTCCTTTCCTTTCCCTCCCCTATTGTTTTCTACTGGGAACATTGACAGAGTTTGTGGTGAGCAAGTGGGAACCATGGACAAGCTGGGCTGAATCATCTTTAAAATAGGGGTGAATGGAAGGAGACTGGAGAATTCAAGATATTTTTACCACCAAGAGGTTAGTATGTCAAGAGGTTAGTGCACGGCTCATGGGTCCAAGGAGAAACACTTCAGTGGAAAAACTGCAGTGTATGACTGAATTATGTCCCTTCACACAGGGTTTAAAGAAAAATGTTTCTTTTATAAGGTTGGAAGGGCATTAAGGCAGTAATTAAATAAGTATGCTGTCTTCTCTACCTTGTGGATGTTAAGATGTCTTCAAACTTACCCTATTATAGAAAGCATACTTTGTTCTTTGCAAAAGTTAAATGGTCATAACAATGTAACTACAGATAACTTCACTGAATTTGGCAATGTTGCTATCCAGGTCAGCTGAAATTAATTTTGAAGTTATGATTTTTATAATATACCAAATGACTTTCTTGCTGTCACATGGTAATTCACTCCATTAATTTTATAATTGGTTATCTGGAAGGGGTCATGGATGTCTGGTGAGCTTTTTCTTTTATAATTTAATACCATTTCATTCACACAAACCTATTGCTAGCCAGTAAATATTTTTTTAGTATTTGTTCTATTTTTTTGCTTAACAATAATGATAAATTTACAGGGAGATTACCAAAAACACTCTCTTGCCTTTTCTCATTTTTTTTTGAAAGGTGTACTTCTTTTTATCCTTTCTTCCAGTATCTCCCTAGATATTAATAACTTTTTGAAAAGACTGGCAGCTCTTCTCTGCAAGAGAATTCTCAGAATTTACTATGGGTTTCATTACATTCAGGTACAGATGTTATAAAATTTCCACTTACCTCCTACCTTCCAGCAGGCCTTTCTTTCTAATTGTACAACCAGAGAACTAAAGAGTCTGTAAGATCCAGTGCAAGTTTTAGGATCGATGCAGCTGATTATTGCAGTCTCAGCTTCTTTGCTGTGTGCTAAGTAGAGAGTCGTTATCCCTGATGTTGTAGCTAAAAGGCCAGAAATGTCCATGATGTGCAGATGGGGTAGGTTGAAGAGCAAGCTTGGCTATGATAGTGGACTCTTTAATATCAGGTGCTTAAGTATTGCTAGTGACAGAAGTTAGGTAGAGGCCCTTGAACCTTTTCAGAGCTAATATTTTATGGGATAAAGCCCTCTCTTCAACCACAGCTGCCTTGCAGCCCTAGATATTTTTCACTGGTTTTCAATAAGCCTAAAAAACTAACACCTGTGAAGTAATCCAAATCTTTAAATCCTCTGCAAATGTTGTCCTCTGAGATTTTACTTGTCCATCTCTGATGAATAGATGTGATCAGGTCGCTGTGATGTACACTGTGGAAATTTTCTGAGAAGTGCCATGAAGTGTCCAGTGTCTTTTGGAACTGCTCTGCTGCTACATGAGCAAGCCAAAAATTGCATTGGCTGAATCAAACACTGCCCTAGGGTACAATCTATGAAGTGTTTATCTCTAATAGTTGTTTAATGCTATCCTCAATGACTAATGGATTTAAAACTTCTTTACTGTTACCAGTTATGCAAGCACATCATTCTGCTTTTTCCCTCAAGATGTTCTGTTCTTTCTAATTACTAGCTTTACACTTGGAAAGCAAACCAAAAGAAGTGTCCTTAAATCTGGCAATGCCCCACAGGTTTTCCCCTGAAGTCTTCAACATTTTTTAGCAATTCTCTGCACTTCCTTCTCCATGCAATGAATTCTTTCCTCTTTGTCACTATTTTCTAGTGCTCCTGGGAGCAGTGGAAGGAAGGGGAGGAGCAGAGAACAAGCACTGATTTTTTTCTTTCTATTTCAGGTCGTTCTCCTTTCCGCTTAATCTAAAATCCTGGCACATTTCTCACAGATGTTTGACCATTAGCTTAAAGTAAATAGAATTATTTTCATCCTTTTCATTCTCCTTCCTTTTCCTCTTCCTGGTCCCTGTGTCACCCTTACCTCTTTTTCTGATCCTAGTGGAGAAAACTCTCATCGTTCATGTTGCTCAGGCCTGAGTATCAGCTTTGGTTTGAACGTCCCTGATGATGTGTTGTCTAACTCTGAATGACTAATTAAAATCAAATCATTTAATTAAAATTAAATTAAAATTAATAATAAGTAAATAAATTTAAATTAACCTCTAATATTATGCAGTCTCTTATACTAGACAATACTGCATACTTAGTGAATTTTCAAGTAAAATTATGTTTTGTGCTTTCTTCCCACTGAAGGCATCCCTCCCATGCAGGAGCTGTTCTTTAATCCCAATGAAATCTAGAAAAGCACTCTGCTGCAGTGTTTTGGAATCTCCCTTGAAATGCCCTCTCCTCTGGGGTGTTAACCCACGTCACAGAAAGCAAGCACTGACTCATTGTCTACTTGGTCCAAGAATGAGAAGACAAAACTTCTGGTGGGCATCACAGGTGCAAGGGATTTGGGCTGTTTGCCTTGTCAAGGGAGCAAGATCATAGAATCATAGAGTCATTTAGGTTGGAAAAGGCCTTTAAGATCATACAGTCCAAGTGTTAACACTATCAAGTCCATCACTAAACCATGTCCCTAAGCACCATGTCAACATCTCTTTTAAAGACCTCCAGGGATGGTGACTCCACCGCTTCTCTGGGCAGCATGTTCCAATGCCTGACAACCTTTTTGGTGAAGAAATTTTTCCCAATACCCAACCTAAACCTCCCCTGGAACAACTTGAGGCTGCTTTATCTTGTCCTGTCACCTGTTACCAGGGAGAAGAGTCCAATCCCCACCTTGCTACAACCTCCTGTCAGGTAATTGTAGAGACCAATAAGGTCTACCCTCAGTGTTCTTATCTCCAGACTAAAAAGCCCCAGTTCCCACAGCTGCTCCTCTTAAGTCTTGCTCTCGAGACTCTTTTCCAGCTTCACTGCACTCCTCTGGACATGCTCCAGTACCTCAGTGTCTTTCTTGTAGTAAGGGCCCCAAAACTGAACATAGTATTCAAGGTGTCACCTCACTGGTGCAGAGTACAGGGGAAAAATCTCATCCTTCCTCCTGCTGGCCACACTATTTCTCATACAAACCAGGATGTCATTGGTCTTCTTGGCCATCTGGGTACACTGCTGGCTCATATTCAGGTGGCTGTCAATCAACAGCCCCGGGTCCTTTTCTGCTGGTCAGCTTTCCAGCTGCTCTCCCCCAAGCCTGTAGCATTGCATGGGGTTGTTGTGACCCAACTGCAGGAACAGGTACTTGGCCATGTTGAACTTCATACCATTGGCCTTGGCCCATTGATCCAGCCTGTCCAGATCCCTCTATAGAGCCTCCCTACCTTCAAGCAGATCAACACACTCACTTAACTTGGTGTTATCTGCATACTTACCCTTGATCCCATCATCTAGTTATTGATAAAGATACTAAAGAGAAGTGGCCCCAATACTGAGCCATGGGGAACACCACTTGTGCCGGCCACCAACTGGACTTAACTCCATTCACCACAACTGTTTGTGTCTGACCATCCAGCCAGTTTTTCACACAGCAAGTGGTCCAAGCTATGACAACCCACTTTCTTCAGGAGAATATTGTGGGAAACAGTGTCAAAGGCTTTACTAAAGTCCAGGTAGACAACATCCACAGATTTTCCCTCATCCACTAAGTGGGTCACTTTGTTATAGAAGGAGATCAAGTTAATCAAGCAGGACCTGCCTTTCATAAACCCATGTTGACTGGGCCTGATCCCCTGATTGTCCTGTATGTGCCATGTGACAGCACTAAAAATGATCTGGCCAGGAATGGCCTCTGCCCTCAGTAAGGCTGGGGGTGAGGGGTGGCAGAGGGCTGGAAGGATTTGGAAATGCTGGTCAGGGGGAAGTAGGCAGACATATGGTCACTGGAAGCAGAGGATAAGAACTACTGTGTGTGCTTTGCCTCCTCTTGGAGGGGGAGGGAGGCAGATCAAGCCAGAAGAAATGTGCAATGAGTGAAGACTGGCCAATTCTACAGACTGCTGATTCTGGAGAAAAAATGAGCAAGAGTATGGTTTGGAATGAAACAAAGAAACAGTATTGGAAAAGTGAGGAATACAAGTGTAGAAGGGGCTTGATGAGTGCAATTTGGGACTGAGCTTGAGATGGGATTTGGAGGCACTGGCAGGAGGATAGGATTTCTGGCAAGTGGCAGACATGAAGAGTGTGGTCTGTGTGAGCTACATTAGGCTTTTTTTGCAGGTTACACAATATGGGAATTTTGTTAATTAACAAAAAGGCAGAGTCATGTGATTACATTATGTTCCTTTTTCAAGATGAGCTTCTGTTCTTCACAAATGCTAAGATAAATTAGAAATTTTTGTCCAAAAGGTAAAGAAAAGTGAAGCTAAGTTAAAAAAAGCCACCCAATGCTCCCAAACCTAGACCATATCTTTATTGAAATAAGACATGGCTTTTAACTATTTAGGATTGGCAGTCATGTAGAATGACAGTTCTATCAGAAAAACACACGAAGGCTGGAAACATGAGAGAATGAGGACTTTGTTTTAAGGTAAGAAATATGCTTGAAAGGAAGGAAATAGGGCATAAGGAGAGTTATATCCTCTAACTGTGCTTGCTGAGTTGCATGCAAGTTGCTCTTCATTTAGCTCTTTGGTCTGACATGTAAACTATGGAGAAAGAGCCTATTACTGCTACATTAATTGAGATTTTAAAGGCAGCATTTATGAATTCTGTATGAGGTAAATCATGAGGCTGGGCAACTTGCTGATCTGTGGAGTAACAGTTTGATAAAGAAGTCAGGAGCTCTGAATTTATGTCCTAGTAACTGTAGCTTGCCTGAACTCTATACCTGACTTTAACATTAGGCCTGACTTGACAGTTCCCTTTCTGTTTTCTTCTCGGTTTTCCAGTGAGGTTTTTTTGGCTTTTCCTGTCTTTTAGGTAGAATTTAGCTATAGATTGCAGTGCAGGCCTGCAAAGGCAAGGAAGCTGCTGCAGCTGCCACAGCCACCCACCCGTGATAGAGGGAATACCTGAGTAGGCAGAGGCAATCATCAGAGGAAGATCTTGAAGCTTGTGCTGACCGGGCTCACCTGGCTATTTTGGCAGCCAAGGAGCAGCACGGGTGGTTATTCAGCGCTCTACATCAGCCTCTCTCTCTTTGCCTTATCCTTCCTCTCCCTGCTTCACCCTGCACTTCCTCCCACACACTTAGTCTCCCTCTTGTCAGAGCTCACTAACTTGTGTTTCTGAAAAGCCTTCAGGCAAATTTGTTAGAGGGTTAGATGCAAAAAGCAGATAACTGAATTTGAGAAAAAAGATTTGAATGAAAAGGCAATGATATGGTTAAAGTGGTGTGCCATCAAAGGATTCACTACCTCTGACAGATTTCTGTGTAAAGTTAAGTGTGTTAGGGTTGCTGTTGATTGAGTATATTTGCCTGAGTTGTGCTTCATTGGATCAGTTTATCACTCAGCAGTCTGGTGGGATTGCTGCATGGACAGAGATGACAAACTTGGAGCAAGGTGGCTATTATGTTCATGTAGTGTGGACTAACCTATTTGTATTTAATAAGCTTAATACACTTCCCCCCCCCCCCCCCCCGCCCCCCCCCCCCCCCCCCCCCCCCCCCCCAACCCCCCCCACGCCC
>WTSP01016890.1:73915-85752 GCA_025331215.1 Actenoides lindsayi
ACAGTTCCCCGCCACATGCCATCTTTGACAGACAGATCCCAAAAGCAAGGTTACCAATGTAAGAGCACATTATACCTTCCCCCCCCCCCCCCCCCCCCCCCCCGTCACCTTTATTTCAGACATGTAAGTACAAAGTACAAGGATTGCTTCTTTTCAGTCAGCAATGACTACTTAAAGCACAAGATTCAAGGAAGGTTCTTGTCTTGTGTGTTAAAGTATTCATTGCTTCATTGCAGTGACTGCTTCCTACTGCTAAAAGAGTGCACAGTCCCACAAATTTAGAAGTCAGCTTGCAGTTCCTTTTGGTTTTTGTGAATTCTCAAAATAATTCAAAATAATTGCTTTTGATTCATATTTTTATGGAATCTGAAAATGAGAAGATGGTATTTTTTTTAAAGAAGAGCAACATTAAAAGCTAAAAGCAGTTCCTTTCCTTATATCCCGTTCTACATATATGGAGGTGTCAGTCTTTTTTCCCCATTGTTGATAGAAAAAATGGTTTAAAAATGTATTAAAATATAGGGTACTTTTAAGGATAAATTTACTGACGGTTTCTGCCAAATTATTCTGCAAAGTAGGATTGAGAACAGGACAGAAGACCTTTGTTTTATTTATGTTTCTTGTTTCTCTGTTAGGTTTTGGCTTTTTTGTAGATTTTTGCAAGCATGTGTTTACTGAAAATATAGCATGTTAAGCTAGAGCTAAGAGGGAAGTCCTTGGGTTCTTGTTCTTTCCTTGAATAACCTTTCCCAAAGACATATACATATTCTGCTTGTGGTTTTCACAAGCTGTATCTGGCTCAGGAAGTCTCCACAGAAGAAAATAGCTGGAGATTGGTCAAGTATGTCGAGAAATGTCATGGGTGCTTAGCTGTTCTTATTCCTCCCTAGACATCTGCTTATGGATGGTGCTGGAGACTTGCTACTGGGCAATTGTTTGACCCAGCATGGCCTGCCCTATCTACTGCCTGATGGTCTTTATTTCTCTGAATACAGAGGATAGAGTTTGCTGTCCAGCACTGTTTCTAGAGGTCGCTCACCTGTGAGGGTCACTGAAATGATACATCCCTGGTGTCCAACTGGAAACCTACTTTCTTGGGAATGAGACATTGTGTTTGTGTAAATCTCAGCTACTGGCAATTAATTTTGTCTGATCTTCACAGGGAAAATTAATTAAATAGCTTCCATAGCTATGATGTTAGTCTACCAAAAGGAATGGTGTGACTGAAGCATTTCATGGCATCATCTGACTGCTAGTGTACTGGATAAATCCAGTAATTACAAACAGGGTTTGGCCCAAGCAATGAAAGCATACTCTTAGGAATTCATTCTGCAGTCTTCACCTGGCTACACAGAAGCTTGACCTCTTACATTTTTAGTTTTTCTCACCTATGTCCCAAAGGTTTAGCTATTGCTTGATACCCAGGTCATAGAAAGCTGGGCCTGGGGAAGCTGCAAGTAGAGACTCAGAGATTTATTTCTGTTAAAGGCCACCTGTGCTAGCGAACAGATGCAGTGCAGCTGAATCTGGCAATGCTGTATTGCCTAAAGATTCACAAATGTGGGTGTTTGCCTGTTCCAGGCTACCTACACACATTTATCTCCTCATCCCACTAAGAAGAAAAGTTGTTGCCTCAGATGTATTTCTGGGTGATAGTATAAATTTCCTCTTTTTCCTTACAGAAGTCACAGGAATCTCTGTGTTCAGATATAGGTTGGGGTTTGGTTGTTTGGCTTGGCAAGTCACAGATTAATGTGGGTATTGTGCATGAGAAATCACAGCTCATCTCTTCTTTTTGAACAGGACATCAGCAAGTAGTGACAAGTAATAATATACCAGCTGGTAAAATTTACATTCAGTGAATATGAACAAAATTTTGGTAGGAGAAGAGGAACAAGAGAAGGATGGGAACTTTCCTTTTTCATTGTTTTCTCACTTCCTCCATTGGAAATTCAGGCACTACATTTTTTTTCCATGAATCCTATTACTGTTCTTTATCTGTGGACCCTCTCTTCTTCTTTAACACTTTACTTATATAATATAGAAGTGATAGGGCAGAAAAGGATGTGGATCTGAAGTGAAAGAGGCAGTACATGCTTCACACCAATGGAAGGAGGCCTGTGTTGCTGTTGGAAACTCAACCTCCCCAGGAATAGAGAAATGGTTCAGGTGGTGAGGTGTCCATCCTGCTTGGTGTTCTGGCTGCTGCACCCATCCTGCTCTGACTGTAAGGGCAGAAGAGCTGGGTGCTCTGATATAGCCCATATGCAGGTAAATAAATGTTTTATATATGGCTACAGTTCTGTGACAATCAAAATAATTAAATGCAATTTTTTTTTTTCTAGTACATGTTGAAGACTATGTTATGTTTTGGAGGTTATGATGTGTGTTGATGTATTTATTTTGATCAAATTATTATTCATTTTAAACAGACCCTGTGCTCTAAATATGATGCTGTAGAAGCAAAGTTAAATAAAGGTAACAGAATTCCCTTTCACCTCACTGTTGACATTAATGACTAGTGACAATTTCAGCTTCAAAAATACGCAATCTGAGCTGAATGCGCTTTACTACTAATGTGCTACTGTATTTCTGGAGCAATTTGTGTTTTTCTAACTGCAAGATAGGCAACTTCTGAAGGGATCATCTTCTTGCTGTACATTGTTCTGGGTTAACTGCATGTATGTTGGAATTGTGTGTATGTAGTATGAAATGCTTTAATTCTGTGCCTGATTTAGTCACATTTAGAGAGGGATGAAATTCATGGCAAAAAAACCCTGTTGTGCTCCTCAAAAAATATTTATAAAATTCACCCCCCCCCTTTTTTTTCCCCAGTTAAAATGAAACCATTAACAAAGCATCATGAAAAATCATTAACTTTCTATCTTGTTATTGTCATGCTAAAATATTTTGATGTTTTGGTAGAAAATTAGTTTTCATTTTGAAATGTTTGTAATGATATTTAACAAAAAATGCTTTCATTTTTCAAATATTTGACAGTAGCCACTTCCTTTCTGCCAAACAAAACGTTTTTGACAATCTATTGATAGTTTCTTCTTGCACCCAAACATTTTCAGCATTTCCATGTGGTGTTTATATTTAATGAAAAGTTGAAAGAAGGAGAGCAGAAGAGAGAAGGGACATCTGTTTTTTCTGTAAATTACTCCTATGAAACATGTAGTCCATACCTCTTCCATCTCTCTTGATCTTCTCCCTTCTCCTTTTATTCGTTCACCTACATCCCATGCCAAATGATAAAAAGAAAGAGTTACTTATACAGGTGTGTTTTCCCTTGACTTCACTAAGGCTTTTTCAAAAAGCAGCTACAGAATTGAAGCTCTGTTATCAATTTGTGCTACTAATATAAAAGGGCAGGTAATCAAATGTGATCATATTTGATTTTCAACAGAAAAATATTTGTGTTAACAACAAACCTTGTTTTTCCCTTACTAATTCAGTGGATTGCATGGGTTAATATCCCTGTTGTTTATCTTGGAATTCTAAAGCCTACTCTAATTAAGTTTTGTTGTTTTATCTCTTATATTTTTATCATTTTATTACCACTTCACAAATTTTTCATCTTTTTGGCAATAATATATGTAATAATAATGTATATATAAATAATAATAATATAGAAAGGAAAAAGCTATTCGTTCCTTGTATTTTGTGCTGGTGGCCAAAAGTATATACACTTCAATAATAACAACAAATAGGCCTTCAAATTTTGCCTGCTGTGTCTGAGGAAGAAATTTATAAGGTAAAAGATTACAATCTGATCTCCGCCAGTGATATGCTTTGCATATTCTTTGCAAATTGGCTTTACTTAGGCTATCTGATAGATCTTAGAAAATTGTACAGTGACATACATTGGATTTTCCATGTGGGTCTTTCTGTAAAGCTCTTTATATTCTTCAATAACAATGAATAATCTGTGTGAGCAAGTAGCTTGCTTGGGATGCTTCTGCACTGTACAGAAAGGTGGGACTGTGGACTATGTTGATATATCTCAACTAACTGTAAACTGTTGGACCATGTGCAGCCATGGTAGCATTTATCTTGGCATTACATATTTAGTGTACACACAGACTCTGAAGCAGGTTTTGTCATTTGTGATGAATGTCTTTTGTTACTGTGTCTACAGATCTATTAACACTTGACCTGAATAGTAGTATTTTGAACATATCTACTCAGCTGTAGTGACCATCAGGAAAACAGCTTTGCATGGGTAATAATATTGGAGACATAAAGGCTACCAAAAAGCAGTAGGTTTTTAATGCATTCCTGTGAACTTTTATCTATTCCTTTGTTTCTCTCCTTACATTTTATCTTCTTTTAAGATTTTTTTTTTTTTTGCTCCAGCTGTACATATGCACCTGTAATGTCTGCTGATTCCGTTATTGTATTTATCAGTGAATCTCTGAAAAATGTTCTTTTGATTAGAGATGGCCCATATTAACATGGAGATATTGAAACAACTGAAAAGGCCTAAATTTATTACTAGTCTGTCACCCATAAGAACACATGGTTTTGGCAGGTCAACAATGCAAGTTTGAGCTTCATGACTTCAGACACTTCCTAATAGTAGGAATATAGATGTACATAAAGGTGGTAGAGAAATTAATGAAGGTGGATCATCTTTGTCTAATATTTTAAACTGGTCTCATTTCCTGCAACTGTATGCAGTTTTTTATTAACACAGTCTCTAATTTTTTTTTTAAAATATCTTTTAGAAATGGAGGAATTCCCTGTTAAATCACATATTTTGTGCATGTTAATGAAGCCCTAGCTCTGTCTTGCAATGTGTATTTCCAGTGTTAACATTTTGCTTGCTCAGTTTTGTAGACTTTTCCTCCTGTATCCCTTCTGAAGGGATATGTTTAATAACTGTATAAAACCAAGATCTATTTAATATGTGCCTGATTGTGTACTCAGATTTTGAGGTACTAAAAAAATCACAAGTGTCTAGCGTCTAACTTGGTAGGCCTCCAGGATTTTTTCATTAGCTGTGAAACAATTTATAGATTTGCTAAATCAAATAGGAAAAGTTCTCACAGTTTATGACTAATCAAGTTTCTGTGGAAGACAATGAAGTTGATTCTGGTTTGAATTAAAGTCTTGGGACTAAGGAAAAAAAATGCCTGTAGCTGAATACTTCAGAAATGAAACCCATGTCATGTAAATCATGCGAATTCACCTACCTCAGATACCTCTGCTAAAACCAATACTTATTTCTGATTTGCTACTAGGCATTCACAATCTTAGTGTTAGGGGATAGAAAAATGTATGTAAAGAGCTTCTTGGTACTCTTGAGGCCATTGTAAAGCTGATCTGTCCACTGACTTGAGTGGACTTTTTCTCTCCTAATGCTTAACAGCTGTAATGAGGAAATTCATTTGCTTAACCTTTTGGTTTAAACCATTTTTAATATTATGTTTCTAGGAATTAATTTGTTCATATAATTCCTGACCTTTCTTGAACAGATGGTGAAAATGATGACAATGAGATTGTTATTGAATGGCATATGGGAAATGTGAGGCCCAAATAATGTTTTTGATGGCTGGTGATCAAACAAGAACTTAATCTGATCACTGGGATGTTTCGTTTGAATAAATCTGTTGCAACCTGAAGTTTTCTGTACAAATTTCAATGCTCTTGACATAGACTAGGCTCTTAGATATGTAGTTGCTTGTGCATACTCTTTAGATAATATTTTTCTGAACATACATTTTTAGTGCCGTTTTAAAGTCTAAATTCCAGTTGTACAGAATCTAAATTGATTAGTAACATTAGGTGACAGGAAAAAAGTTGGTAAGGACCTTCCTTATTAAAGATACTGAATTTGCATGAGTTACTACAGCAAAATATCTCATGGAATTGCATTGTATCAAAATAACCCAAAGTAAAAATCTCAGTTACATTTTAAATGCTTATGACACATACATATTTTTATTTTGTTTAAATTGAAATATAACTAACCTGGTAGCAGTCTTCAAAAAAAAAAAAAAAAAAAAAAAGAATTGTACATCCTACTCTTTGCAAAATATTAGGTGGAATAAATTGTAGTTATGACCTACTGATGGCTGACACAGAGCATAATACTATATAACCTGATATTTCCCAGATTTTTGTTATTTCTCTTGTCAGTTTTATGCTGGTTTTATTTCCGCTATGTCTATTGAGAATGATAACTGAAAGGTGGTGTCAAAGCTACTGTCTTCAATGTGTGAAGTATTATTATGTATGTAAACAGATTAAGAAATGTCTCTTATTTTCATTCTCTTCTTCCTTGCATCACAGAATTACTCAATTAGTGTTTGTGTTTCTGTGAGGTGTTTTATCTGGTAGAGATGAAAATTTAGAATGAACTTTAAGCAAGGATTAAAAAAAAAAAATCTTTACGTGGAAGCCAGGAGGGAGGGGGATATGATCTTTTAGTTTTATATTGCTACTTGGTATCTTCAATCATAGAAGGTCACTAAATAGGTATAAATATCTTACATGAGGATAGTATTTTCCAGAACAGTTTGTGAGTAACATATGTATGTTAGTTTTTAGATCAGATGTATCACCACTTACTAGTAAACTTGCAGAGATGTGTGTGGTAAATTCAAATAAATTAGGGGAGCCATCTGTTACACAGGATTATTTTTAGGCTCTTAAAGACCAATTTTGGCACGAAGATTACTACATTTTGTTTAAAAGGTTGTTGATTGCAGTTGTACACAGGAGAGATTAAAAAAGAGTGATCTAAGTTACTTTTTTTGTATGTTAGTCAAAACTAAAATGTATAGTAGATTTTCTTCCTTTTTCTTTTTTTTTTTCTTTCAAAATAAACAGCTCTAAACTAAGTGAATAAGGAAGGATGAACATGTAATAAGTCTATTTTCGTGTACTTGTACTGAAATTTTCCCCTAACTTTGTGGAAAACTGTCCCTTTAGGACATATGGGAACTTGGTGATAGCAGTCGGACACAAATTTTTGGGTGGTGATGAAGAAAACCTGTTTGAGGGTGTATTAGTACTGTGAATAGAAGGAGTTCCAAATACTGTGTTTGAAAGCAGATGTAGAATAACCTCACAGAATCCCAGAATGTTAGGGGTTGGAAGGGACCAAGAAAGATCATCTAGTCCAACCCCCCTGCCAGAGCAGGATCACCTAGATTAAGTCACACAGGACCTTGGTCTGATATTTTGTTTAAGTGTTCTATTAATTTATGAAGAGACTCTCTCAGAAAAATGGATCAATCTAGTCATACCTCTGGGACATAAGTGAGTCTACAGCTTGGAAAAAATTACTTGCTTTCTTCTGGCTGAAGAATTAACATACCTACCAAGAAGGTAAAATAGGTACACATGTTTCTATGAATTGATTTTATTTTTTTTAAAACATAATGTACTATCAGGGCAGGACAATATATAAATGTTTGTCCCTATTATACTTTCAGTAGATATTTTGTAAAATAATACATGTCTGTTGGACAGTATTTGAGTAAACAAGTTGAGTATAGAAATGCAGTATTTGTCAAATTGCTCATTTGACAAATGCCTATTTTAGCAATGCACTGCTAAAGTGTCAAGTCCTGCACTTGGGTCACAACAACCCCATGCAATGCTACAGGCTTGGGAGAGAGCAGCTGGAAAGCTGACCAACAGAAAAGGACCTGGGGCTGTTGATTGACAGCCACCTGAATATGAGCCAGCAGTGTACCCAGGTGGCCAAGAAGGCCAATGGCATCCTGGCCTGCATCAGAAAGAGTGTGGCCAGCAGGAGGAGGGAAATGATCATTCCTCTGTACTCTGCACCAGTGAGGTGACACCTTGAATACTATGTTCAATTTTGGGCCCCTTACTACAAGAAAGATGGTCTGGTACTGGAGCATGCCCAAAGAAGGGCAGTGAAGCTGGTAAAGGGTCTATAGCACAAGTCTTATGAGGAGTGTCTGAGGGAACTGGCACTGTTCAGCTTGAAGAAAAAGACACTGAAGGTAGACCTTATTGCTCTCTACAACTAACCTGACAGTAGGTTGTACTGAGGTGGGGGTTGGACTCTTCCAAGTTACAAATGATAGGATGAGAGGAAATGGCTTCTAGCTGTGCTAGGGGAGGTTTAGGTTGGATACTGGGAAAAGCTGCTTTACTGAAAGATTTGTTAAACATTTGAACAGGCTGCTCAGGGAAGTGGTGGAGGCACTGTCCCTGGAGGTCTTTAAAAGAGGTGTTGATGTAGTGCTTAGGGACATGGTTTAGTGATGGACTTGGTAATGTTATGTTAACACTTGCACTGTATGGTCTTAAAGGACTTTACCAACCTAAATGATTCTACAATTTTCTATACATCAATGTTAAAAAAATGGGAGGAGCAGTCATGTAGAATAACACAGACCTGATGCCCTGCTTTGAGTTGTTTAAACAGATCTTCTACTCTGCTCCAAATATTTCTCACTCTATTAAGCTCCAGAATTTATTGGCATTCTTTCTGGTTTTACTTAAGGCTCTTTACTCTGTCTTCTAGGTGGTGTAATTTCTCCTCGCCATGCTTTTCCTCCACAAGTGTGTATTTCCTTCCCAACGTTAGCATTCCTCTAGCCGTTTGCTTCCCTGTCTTTGCCACCTGTCTGGAAAGGCAGAAGATTTGCCTTTTTGGGGGAAAAAAGGAGAGCTGTTGGTACTAAAGCCCCATTTTATAGCATGGCCTTTTGGGCGAAGAATTAAATGGTCCATATCGCCAGGCAAGCATTAATGCTTCTTCCAGCCTCATCTGCCCCCAGACCCCTCAGCCTGATGCAGCTGAACCACGGCAAAGACCATCCCACGACTCCCCATTGCTTGAGCCAGGCATGGCAGCGGGGGACAGAAGTCACCTGTAAGGAGACAAGGTCTGCAGCCAAACCCCCTCTCAGGTCCCTTTGAGATGCCATCGCTGGAAGTCAGTGAGGGTGGGAAGCACCCAGCGGTGCTGCAGGAGATGGCTTGTGCCTCTCGGGACCAGGCTTCTCCCTCCCAAAGCCAAGGGAGGACTTTGAACCCGAGAATGCAAGACCCAACACCATCCTCATCCTATTCTTCAGCCCATTGCCCTTGCACCAACACGGGGAAAGGTTTTCAGCACCGTGGAGGAAGAACATAAGCTGCGCACCAATTAACTCCCAGTCCCTCCAGCAGGTTCTGTAAGCCTCAGCTGGTGTGCTTAGATTCGGTCATTTAAGCCCCAAGCAGCTTTCTGAAGGACAGAAAATTGTCCTCTTCTCAGACAGCTTCCCCCCGGTGAGTGCAATTTGCGCCTGCCAAAACCCATCTCACAGGGCCGAGTTATCATCACCGGCACCGGCTGCCAGGCCAAGAGCAGGGAATTTTAGCCAGAACTCTGCAGGGTTGGTTACATCTGTGCACGTCAGCAGGGAAAAGAGAATTTGGCCGCTTCAAAGAGGCACCTGAAAATAAGGAACTTCCTGAAAAAGGAATTAAAAAGAAAAGAACAGCAGTGTTCTGACCAGACGAGGTAAGGCAGCCGTGAGCTGAGGTGACTGGGACCAGGCTGTTCGAAACTGGGGGTGTTGCTGGGGGGGATTAAGTGCTGACCAGCTACAAGCTTCCTACGTGACCTCTGCAGGTCACAAAGTCTCTCCTTCGGTGAGACCAACGGGATGCAGGGGCTGAACTCACCGCTGCGAGACCCTCGGGCAGAAGGCAGCGCGGTCCCACGGGGTTGCACCCTCACCCAGGGGGTCTTGTCTGAAGTGGTGAGAGGAAAATCAGCCGGGGCACGTGGCTGAGGCGAGTTCGTGACATGCTGAGGGAAGTGGCAAGTATAAAGTAGCCTGTTCTGGCAGATGAAGGCTTCTCCACAGTGGTCCGAGGTTGCTGGCCACAGGACGATTACGGTTCGTTGCCAGTTGCCATTTTGATGACAAAAGCAGGCTGCAGTCAGGCACGTGGTCCTGGGGAAGGGGTTATTTCAGAGAGCCACGGGGGGTCCCTCCTAAAAGCCTGAGGCTCAAGCCCATTCTGCCCTCCCTTTCCTCTCCCAAACCTTGGCAAACTCTCCCGTACACCAAAGGGGCTTGGAAGAGAGTTAAGAAAAGGAAGGACTGTGAGCATGGGCTGAAGCGAGCAGGCAGCAGGAGTGCAAGTCCTGGCTAGCTCAGCTGAACATCACGTAAGAAACCAGCAAAACCCATCTAAAGAAAACCAGGATTTGTCCCCCTAGAGCTGCCAGCTGAAGGCAGAGCTGGAGTCACACCTGGGAGCTTTTTCAGGATAGAAATCAGAATCAGCTTGTGACTCAGAGCCAGGCTAGCCCTGCTTTATCCCCTGGGGTTCACCTTAAACTCACTGCTCAAATGCAGCCCTTCCACCGTCCTTTGAGGACATCTGCCCACCAGAGTCCGTGTCAGTCGCCAGAGCATCCCACCTCTTCTGGAAACCCAAGGAGAATCATCAGCCCGTCGTGTCTTTTCGTTTATGTAGCACTGCTTCTTTTAGCACCTCTTCACCCAAGCTGTCCAGTAGCTTTGTCTCTGCCCTGCTTTCCTTGGGCCACAGAAGCCCAGCTGCACCAGTTCCTCCTCCATGAGATGCTCTCTTCCATTTCTCCAGTTGCTCCTCCAGCCCTGTCCCTGCTCTGGGCTGAACTCCTCAAGTGCCTGGCCAGACTCAGACCCAACAGTTTAGATGCTCACCCTGTGCCTCTTCTAGAAATACCTTGCCTGAGAGATCCTAAGACATCCTAGGACCCCAGTCACCTCTCCCAGTGAGACAGCTCATCCAAGGTTCTCCACCTTGCTCATGAACTGCTGCACACGACAGCTAGACCTTTGCTTTCCATGAAGTACCACCAGTCTGCAGCTCCAAAGGCAGCCGAGCTGCTTCCCCGGCACAGCAAGGGATCCTGCCCCAGCACTCTGCCCATCCCACCAGCACTGGTCAGGCTCTTCACACTGGATCAGCAAGTCCACAGAGGTCTTGTGCGTGGCATGAGAGACAGGAGATCATGGACAGGCCTGACTTTTCCCCAACCAAAGTGGGGGAGAGGCTGATGGCTCCAAGGGGTCACACTGGGGCTTTCAATCTTCTTGTCTAAGCCCAAAGCAATGCAGCTTGAAGGACCAGCTGCTGACCTTTAGAAAGTGTCCTCAGGGGTCTCTGCCTGTGTCCGGAGAGCGATGTGCCAGGGTTTGTGTTCAACCCTCTGCCCCATCCCAACCTCCCTCTGCAACTCAGCAGCATATTTTGCTCCCCGGTGCTTCGACTCCCCCTTTCCACTGGGGACAAACCAAGGGCACTTCTCCCCCTTTCTGAGCTGCTGGGGAATGGAGCCGCTGAAGGCAGCGAGGTGCAAGGCAAGCACCTGAGAGAAGGGACGGCCGAGTAGTGTGACTAAGCCCTTTTCCCCCCATCTCCAACAAGTGCTGTGAAGACAGATGAGGTAATGCAGCGCCGCTCACAATTACCATAAATATTAGAACAGCTTTACATAAGGAGCCTGTGCTCGTTTGGCTGCCGTGGGCAGCTCCCCGGGGAGGATTTCTTAGCTCCCTCACCGTCTCCTTTGGCCCCCGGCTCCCGACGCACCACGGACGTGATAAAACACGACGCAAGCACGAGGAGCCGCTCCTCACGGATGCTTTTAACCAGGACCAGGCTGTGTGGGCAGCTTGCTGCCTTCTCAGCCCTCCCAAAGCCCAGCCCTGGAGACAGCAGCACCGAGGCACAGCGAACGCTGCTGACCCACTTCACTCTGATGAGATATTTATGAATCCTTTGCCCAAGCTGTTGTTTGCCGCTCTCCACATCCCTCCCCCCCCCCCCCCCCCCCCCCCCCCCCCCCCGCCCGCGCC
>WTSP01016892.1:0-67968 GCA_025331215.1 Actenoides lindsayi
TATATATTTGTATATATTCCATTTTATAATTATTAATTTCATTTTCATTAAAGCTGTTCTAGTTTCCTTTTCTAATCTCTAAGTCTCTCTCCCTTATTCCTTTCCTCTTCCCCTTTGGGGAGGGCGGGGGCTTAACTGAGAGCGTCTGTTATAGGTCTAAGGGGCTGCCCTGACCCTAAACCGTGACATCAGATCAATAGAAAAAATTGCTCCTCTGCAGCTCTAGAAAGACAACAACAAAATCAGTGGACTAGACTGTACTACTTTTACCCCAGTTAGTAAAGTCAACCCTTCTTGAGGATCCTCTGTAATGAAGAGGGCCAAATTAGGATGGCTTGAGACAACATGGCAGGGGTCAGTGCTGTGACAGAGCCTCTTGGTGTACCAAGCTCTTTCCCTCACAGGCAAAATTTTGGGGTCCCTCAAATCCTACTGGTTTCAGTGAAGTTTTCCTTCCTTGGCTCCCTTTCCCATGAGGTCCATCACAACCTGCTTGCCCTTTCCTGCTGAGAGTTTGGTATCCATCCCCACTCCTACAACTTTTTGAGGGTGTATCTCCTCCCTTCTCATGGGCTGGGGAAAGCAAGTCCAGGCAGCATGTGCCAAGCCACTTCCAAAGGTCAGGGACAGGTTTGACCTGGCTGGCTACAAACACTCAATGTGCTCTCCATTGCATGGGCCAGCCAATGTAATTAGCAACCTTACACAGTTGTTTCGTTTTGTTTTCTGACATTGAATCACTGAAAAGGAAAGAATGACTCTGAAATAAGCACATTTTGGAGGCATAGCACCTGAAAAGTGAACAAATTTAGATTGCTGGTATTTTGAAGTAGTCACAATAGTGTGACTTTTCCTGATTTTTTCTTAACAGCCACAAGTAGTTCTGATTAAATATCTTGCTTAAAGTTATTTTCTTTCCTTCTACACTCCACTACCTATACAGATAGCAAAAGCCAGGCCAGCATTAGAATACTGAACACTCAGTTCTGGTGATAGAATAAAAGTCCTATTACCCTGCAGACTGTGTGGAAGCAAAGCAGTATTGTTTGGCTATTGCTCTATCTCCCATGCTCAAGGTTAGTTAATGCAAAGCAAGACTTATATTTGGATCAGAGGTGCAGGTTAATGAAATGAAAACTAAATATGGACATTTGCAGTACCATTTGTAGACAGAAATCTGAACTGATTTTATCATACAGGTCTGGCAGAAAAAACAGTGTGAGTGTAAGAAGTGGAAAGAACTATCAGTGTGGGAATAAAAGGAAGTCTTTACTCTAGACCTGGAATCAAAGCCTGTGGTACCCTACCTGGGACCTGATTTGCATTATGAAGATTTCAGAGGGTTAGCCCATAAGATGCTTTTCTGCAGTGAGGAAAATGAAGACATAAATAATTTTCTGAGTTTGAGATATATTAGTGAGATCCAATTTTAGGGTTCCCAACACAAGAGATGCTGGCAAACCAGATCAAGTTCAGTTGAAAGCCAATGAGATGAGTGAGGCGGGAGCCCTTGTCCTCAAGGTGGGGCTGAGGGAGCTGCATTAGAGTGGATGAGAGCCTCTGGGCATAAGCTGAAGGAGGAGAGGTTCAGGCCTCTGGCCTTTTCCCTGCTGAGGGCAGTCAGACACTGGAGCAGATGACCTAGAGGTTGTGTAGTCTTCATCCTGGGGGGTGGGAAGGGTTCAACACCACCTGGGCTTGCTCAAAGCCTTCAGCAGTCTGGTCTGACCTCACAGCCAACCCTGCTTTGAGCAGAAGGTTGGGATAAAGGCCTTCCGAATTCCCTTCCAATGTGTATTTTCCGATGATCCTATGATTTATTACATTTACCCAAAACTATACATTTGAGAAAGCAGATAATAGTTTCGCCTAATCTTTTAAAACTCTATTTCCAGAAACAAATTTAACTTACTGTGTCCAGCAAATTCCATCTTCTGACTGCTGAAATTTGCTGATAAGTGTGTCATTTATAATGGTGATTTTTATGATTTGGCACCACTTTCACAAAACCATTTCATATCAAAGAAGGCAATCATACACAGTCACTTCAAATGGAAACCACAGGTCATGATGAGCTGGGCTATTCTCTCATTTTTGTGAAGAAGAAATTAAAGTTTAAATACTCACCACAAAGTACTTTGTCTCCACATCCAATTAAATGGCATTTCTGTGATATTGAGTATAACTTACTTGACTGTATTAAAGAGTTTTAAACTAACTTTTCAAAGACTAGTGAACAATTTATCACTAGAAATATGGGCAAGCACACTGATGCCAAGAAATGCTCCCAAAGTATTAAGCTGTTCTGAATAATATTTCAATACAATTGAAGCTGCTGTTTTCATGTCCCTGAAACAGCAAAACCAGAAATATTTGAAAGCTGTTCTGACATTCTTGAACACACCATTAAGCAACAATAAAAGAGGTTGTCATAGCTCCTGTGTCATAATGGAATGAGTTTGTCTCTCTTCAACTGGTAGTGGCATTTTGCTAGTCAGAACATCAGGAAAAAATGTTAAAATCAGAGCCAGAAAAAAAAAAGACTCATAAGACAGTACAAATGTATAAATCCTCTTTAGTTTTATTCAACATTTATTCCCTTTTTCTTTCAATCTTTTCATCAATCTTTGAAATAAAATGCAGGGAAATGAAATCTAAACCAACTACAGAACTACAGTTAGTCATATAACTAGAAGAAAATGATTGTAGTTATTACTTCTCTGTCTTGAACAGCTTGTCAAGAGAAAGATGGGAAAGCAAAGTTTGCTTTCAGTACTTTGCAACTAAGTTTACATCCCATACACTACCTGTCCCTGTTTCCAGACCTCACCAGAAGCAGCTCATGTACCCTGGTCACTATGCTTTAAATTGCAAGCAGCTTGTACCCCCCTCTCTTTATGGATTATGCATATCTAGAGATTAAATACTCAGAACTAAAATAAAAACATATGGCAGGAAGCAATTTTGCTTGCATTACTGATGTAATGTTGATTACCATTGGATTTCTCACTAGAATTTGCTAAATGGTAAATTCTGATAAATAAAGATTAATACCAAGAACAAGAATATGTCTGATATTGGTAAGCAGTGATAGGCTTCCTTAGCATCTTTAATTAAACATATCTTCAACACTAAGATTCTTATTTCACTGTCATGATTTCCGTTATCATAATTCTATAGCCAAGGTGGAAAGAAACAGTTTTGCAGAAGTTACTATGCACTGAAGGCAATACCTTCCCAGAAACAGGTTTCTCAGGAAAACGACATCTGCTACTCATAATATTCATGCAATAACCATAGAATTGTACCAACAGCACACCTAGAAGTATAGCTGTTGCTAGAGAGACATCTGGCACACAGGGCAGAAAAAGGTACAAGATTTATCTTTTGGTTATATCAGAAGACAGGTATTAGTACTTTAAGTATAAAAAAAAAAAGTGAGAAAATCCTAGCTTAGAGATCAATTTGAAGTATTAGGCTTTTCAAGTTCTTAGTTATGTGTAATATATAATGTACACATTCTCAGACTTGTACAAACACAGAAGAAATTATCCCTGTGCTGTTCCTTTCAGCTTGTGGATGGATCATAAGAAGCAGTGAGCAGAAACATCCTTTGAATTCAATTAGCTTATTGATGTGATGAGAATTTTCAGAAATATGCCGTCAAATGGGCATTGGCTCTGTCATCTATCACAGTACAGAGAACAGACAAGCCTAGCATGAAATTCTTCAAAAGAATGCAGTCTATTTGCTTTCATCCAACACTGAACAAGATCTGCATCATTTACAGCATTGATGATGAAGTTACTCAACAGGCAGCATTTTGGCCAGAACTGAGGAGAGAAGCAGGGACTGCAAAAGTTGAGAGCACAGATCAGTACTCTGAGTGAGAGGCAGATGTAGCGATTGCAGGTATGACAGTCAGAGGCTTAGTAGTTGGAGGAGAGGCAGTGTCATGTCCTCTTGAGAAAAATCAACAAGTACAGTATTTCACAACTTCATCCTATGTTTCCAAATATCTCTACCACAGAGCACAACATTTGTGGACAAATGTCTGTTGCTTACACCTCAGTCACAAGAATAAATCTCCCTCTTTCAAGTCCCTTTCTTTTCCTGGACTCTCACTGCAGCAATGGTACAGATCCACTCTCCTTTAGTCTTTCACTCTTCGGGCATTAACGGCATTAGAAAACATGCAACAACCTAACATGTATCCTCATTTGATTTTCCTGAATTTTCCCACTTTACTTTCTATTTTATTTTGCATTTAACCTATCACAACTGTTAGATAATTTATTGCAGTGAATGAGAAAGTCTTTCTTTGATTACAACTTCAAAAATATGATCAAGCTGTAAGAAAGGCAGTGTCTGAGCACAGGAGGAAAGGGTCAAGGAGATAAATGCCTAATGATTTGTTTCTAAAGAGCACCACTGACTGCAATTTCACAGTTTACTCAGGCAATGCTTCACAATCCTTCCTGTTAAAAAATTTATGTCAATGTTAATCCATAATCCTTTGTGCTGTGATTTAGGCTGATCATTTCTTGCCCTATACATTACCTTAGTCTTTGGCAATAACTTTTCCCTCACTTGGAAGACCAATAACCTTGTTCCATGCTCAGCCTTGTCTCTCTTCAGTTAAAGAATCCCACATTAAATATCCTATCCTCACACATCTTGTTTCTAGCCCTTGGATAAATCCTTGCTGCTCTGAACTTCCTCCAGTTATCTACACATTTCTTCAAAGGCAGTGCCTGACGTGAGACACTGTATGCTTCTTGCTTCTTACAATTTCTTTGACTTTTCATCCCATCCTCCAGCTTTCCTGAAGCCTCTTCCAGACATCATTGTCAAAAGAAATTTGGTATTGATTTGAACTACATACGAACCTTCCTTGAAAAAACAGATTGCTTACCCTCTTGTTATCTTCCGAATGCTTTCAGTTGGTTTCTTTAATTACCTATTTGTTCTAGAACACTTTAGCTTAACTAGAATTTCCCAGCTCTTTTACTTTCCAAGATAACTGCTGCATTTGCTGTTTTCACATATCCAATATTAAGCTTGAACTCCACAGATTCTCAAATATAACTGCTAATTTTTTCTGACCTTACTTCAGCACCCATGGCTTAGTTTTGTCAACTTCAGATGATTTGAAAACACCCAGCTCACCTAAGAATTCTGTTTTAATTTTGTTCTAGACTGAGGCCATGCTCAGTATTGGATTAGTTAACAGTTGATCTTTTAAATTATAAAAGATTCAGAAAACACTTGAATCTTCTAGGTATCATATTTTGCTAGCTCTCCTTCTCTCTAATGTACATCAAACTGGAAATGACATTGTACTTCCTGTTAGTATTAGTGCATATATATATAAATTAAAATTAATGTATAATATAATTGTAATAATACTAACTTATAATAGATTGTCTTCTTTTTACTCTGCTGTCCCTAGCCAAGTATATTAGGTTTTGCACTTTGGCTAATGCTACTGATTTATAATTAATTTATATCCAATCCAATTTATATCCCATTTCCTATGTGCTTCCTTCTAGAGTTAAATGTCAGTGAAGAACTAAACATGTAACCAGAACATCTTTAAACCTTTTACCCTTTCACCATTTTTGGACAGCTTTTTTAGAGTGTTTTCTTTGAAGACTTCCTTTATCTCCTTAACTCCCTTTACCCTGGATTATATCTTTATGAAATCTTACCTATGAATCCCAAGTTTATTGTTTCCTGCTCTCAGGAAGCTTCTCCTTTACCTAAGAACAGGGAACTCAACACTGGTTTGTCAATGCTGGGGTCAGACTGGTGAAGAAGGGGAAGAACACAGTCAAGAGAGAGGTCACCTAAGAGGTTATAAAGATAGGAGAGGTAGAAAAGGTATTTCTGGTCTTCTCTCCCTGAAAAGAGAGTTAGCATTAATCTTATAGTCACTGTCTAAATTTCAGGCCAGGTGAATACCACAGCGTAGATCAGGTCTCCTTACAGAATCACGGAATTAAATCACAGAATCACAGAATTGCTCAGGTTGGAAAAGACCTTCAAGATCATCAAGTCCAACCTTAACCTAACCCTACTACCCTAACTCTAACAACCCACTGCTAAACCATGTCCCCGAGCATGTACCATTCAAGCCAATGGGTTTGCTGGAGCACAATAAGCTTCTGTCTCAGAAGCCTGGACTTTCTCCCACTAGAAACAAATGAAAAGAGGGAAAAAGTAACATTTCTACATGGAGCCAATGCATGGCTGAGATGTGTACACAAAACCAGAGCAGGTGAGTAGCACCATCCAGATCCACAGCCTAGGTCTGGCAATGAGGGAAACACCAAGAGAAACACATCTTCCTCCTCCTATTAGTACACTTCAGTACAATGGCTTATTTATATTCCTACCCTCTTTATCGAACAGGTCTCTGCAGACCTGTTCCACATAAAAGGAAAACAGTAACCCTACAATGCCTTCACTCTGCTATTCACATCATGCGTTTTGAGATTGAATGACAGCAAGAAAGTCTCAACTAGACCCACTAAAAAGCTGATGTAGGAGGAACTGTCTTCAACAACTTTGGTTTTGCATTAACACAGAGGTTAATGACTCTAGTACATTTTCAGCTACCAAAAAGGGGTTTGCTGAACTGACAGAAGCAATTTGAAGGAAAATTAGATAAATGCTATAGGCAGGTGCCAAAATAATTTTAAATGCAACTTGCAACAGACTTCCTGAAAGGGATTATTTAGCAGAAAAAGAGGCAGGATTTAATCCTTGCCTTTTTTATGATCCTACTTTAAAGGTTTCCATACAAACACTATAATCTTGTTCTTTATATCTGCACTGTCTGACGTTCAGAGGCCTTTAAAAAATTTTGGCAATTGGAGCCACCATTACAGATTGGAAGTCTGTTGAAAAGATACCTTAGAGACATTTGGCTTTACTTCTCGTTCTTACAGAAAGAAACTATTCAGAAGAAAAAGGGAAAGAAAATAAAAAGAACTTTACTGTCCTGCTGAGAGTCACTTTACCTATTTTTCCCCTGACCAGGCATCCTATTGGAAAAGCATTGCAATGGATACCTGGACTCCAATGACATCTCTTGAGCAGCAAATGGATTTTGGCATTTTCTTGTCAAAGTCTTGCTTTTTTCTTTTGACGCCTTCTGATAATATCATTATAGAATAGTTTCTTGCCCTGAACAATTGGACACCCAAAGGGCCATGAGGGGCTTTCTTGTTGAATTAAAACCATTGTGCTGGGGGAAACAAGGAGTTGGTGCTAGTTTTACATGGAAGCTCCAGCAGATTGAGAAGTGGATTGATCCAGAGATCAACTCCTTCCAGCTCCACAGCTATCTTGGGGAGGTCTGTGCAGCCCTGTAAGCTATGGTGTGATACACCTCTATACCACTATCACTGCCACAGGGGAAAGAGTAACTCCTTGATTTCTTACTTGAAGTTGCTGCATAATTTGCCTCTAAATAACTAACAACCTTCTTTTCTGCCTTCATGTTCTGCCTAATTTTCTATCTGATATTACTGTGGGAAGTGCTGTCAGCATTGCCCCTCATTCCCTTCCTCTCAGTGGTATCAGACTGCCTTTCCCTAGATCAGATGCTCTTGAAGTTTTGGAAGGCCACCAACTTGGACTTCAGCTAAGAATTGTACAATGACTAATCTGAAAAGCAATACAGCGCAACAACTTTTTAAAAGTCTTCTGTGGTCAGAAGACTCAACATAAGAGTTGAGAAACTTCCAGTTCCCTAGGCCTCCATTCCCTAGGACTAGCCTCAGGAGGAATAATACTGCCCACAAGTTGTATAACTCGCTTTATTTGTAAGATCTTAATTGCTTTATATTGGTGAGTGTCATCATTAGTATGAGAGTTGAAGGACCTCAGGGTGCCAAGATATTAAGTCATTTGGTCCGGATCATAGGAAGTCTGGAAAAGTCAGGATTTTCCCCTTGGTCTAATGCTTGTGCTTCATACATGTGCCTCCTACCTGCTGTTATTTAATACCCAAGAGAACAAGCCTGCCCCAAATCTGCTGATTTTGATGGAATTTTTTTCTATTAACATCAACAGGTATTGGATAAGACACAGAGTGGGAGTGGAGACAGGACTGCTATGAAGCAGAAAAAGCAGAAAGTCAAAGAATTCAGGAAAGCAGTATTTTTGAATGAAATATGAAATGACTGAAATGTCAGGAAAGAGAAAAGACAACATGAAGAGAGGTCATGAAGTTAATCAAAGAATTACAAAATTACTGAATCCTGAGAAGTAAAAAAAAGACTAATGAAAAGATTTATTAAAATACTTAACTAAGAAATGTGGTTACAGAGAATGAACTATATTCTCCACAACTGGTGGAGAGAGAGGGGCTGATTTTCTCCAGATCAGCAAATGTGCTGGATTTGCCATCTGTCAGGTAAGAAAGAACCTCAAAGCCCAATCCAGTCATTATCCAGTGTAAATGTTTTAGGATTTAATTTTTTTTTTTAAATTTTTGTTTTGTTTTGTTTTGTTTTTTAATTTTATGACCTTCATTTGGAAACTGGTTTGACTTTTGCAAAATATGTAGATCTCTATTTTGCTGACTTTTATATGGAAAACTCAGACAGCTACATCCCAATATTTGGCATCTCTGTGTCTTTCCCTCGTCTACACTTGAGTGGTTTGGCTCACACAGAAACAAGTCAGCCAGCTGAGCAACATGCTCAAGGGAGCCCTGTGCTGGAGTTAGTTTTCATGCTGACTCCAGGAAAGGACTTCCCAACTGCACCCAACTATTTGCACATAAGCAGAACTAATGAATTAGGTTAATTCTCCTCACTGCCCTTCTTTGTTGTCCTCCCTTATTTTTAACTTCCTTTTCCTTACCTTCCTCCTTCTCCTCCTTCCTCTAGGCTTAAGTATTTCATCATTTTGTTTTCATAAAAGCCTGACTGTCCCTCTGATGCAGAGACCTCCTTGTTAATGTGGGTAACCAAGATATTATGCTCCACAGGTTAGGGTAATTCTGGATGTATTGGCTGAAGCACTCACACTGAAATTGGGAACAGGACCAGTACTGACTTCATTGGGAGCAGTGTTAAATCCATGGAACAGCTATAGAGGATTTCCATATCTAAAATTTTCCAGCAGCTTTGAAACTTAGACTGAGATTTGGATAACCAAAACATTCACAGTAAGATACAATAATACTTATCCATTCTTCCCTCATGAAACTACTTGAATAGAGGTACTCTGAGAAATGTCAGTTTGGGTAAAGTTAAAATCTGAAAAGTAGAAAGAGCAAGATAGGTTGTGAAAAGTCCTGGTTAATTTGGAAATCTACAATGTGAGGACCTTAACACCACTGATCTTTAAAGCAGAGTATTCTGGATATTGGAAATCATATGGGAAAAAGTAGAAATTAATATAAACTTAAAGACAAATATTTCCCCTAATAACTGCATGCTACTGAAGCAATATCAAGCATGGTGTATTTATATTTTGGCTGCTGAGACTGTTAAAATTTGGCATATGTTATGAAACAGAATACTGTAAAGATGGTTCAATTTTTAGTCCATACAGCTTCATCAAGATCCCGCTACTTGAAAAGCAGGTTCTTTCATTTCACAGAAAGAGTTTCTCTTGTATGAAATCAAGCACTGGCTTTTTAAAAAGCTATCAAAATATTCAATCCATTACATACTTTGTGTGAGAAAAACCATATTTTTACTTGGAGAAAAAAACCCAAAACCAACAAACAATGCTTTTGGGTTCTTATCAATGCAGAATCAAAAACTGAGCTGACAGAATAAAACTAATACACCAATCGCATAATTGCATAACATTATAATATAAAAATTATCTTAATAAAAGAATGTTTATGGGAAATCCTGTCTCTTGTTCCTGGAATTCCTAGACAGCTGGGCAGCCGAGGCACTGCCACCTCTGAGATGGTGAAAATCCTCAGGTGGATCTATGTTTGCATCACTGTGTATGTTTAAAGCAAGCACCTCAACATCAATGTCGTAACCCATTTGCTGGATTTTGGGAGATGGAGACAGGTAACCAAGGTTTCAGTTCTAAAACCTAGCCCGAATTTACCACTCCAGGCTTTGCCCTTTGCAATATTATAGCAAAAACAAGCAAAATGAGATGTCTTTTATTTTTGATGGTATTTTAATGCAGAAAACCCACCTAAAGTAAAAGATATGGGAGAGTACACTTTGAAAGTAGATTTGTGACACCTATCTCAATCTAAGGAGGGCTTTATATTCAACAAATTGTATGAACCTGACATAGAAACCTTACAGCACATTGAGTATATTTTAGGACTAGAAATCTATATCCTGCATTATCTTGTCTTTGTGTATAAGTTCACTGCTTTTTTCCCTGAGTGTCTTGTCTTCTCTATTTCTTTAACATAATCAAAGCTTGCTTTCTAGGTACTAAAGACCAAGAAAAACAAGAAGGATTGTATTCAGCAAAATATGGTAGTAAGAAAAATCTCCCTAAGGAGATCAAGTGGAGTTATAGCAGCTTAAAGCTTCAGATAGTGGGCTGCTCATATTAAGCTGTGCATCTTTGAAGCCTAGTGAACCTTGTCAACTTTCCACCGATACCACGGTACAGAAAAATCTGGGTGAAATACCATTGAGCTTACTCACCATGAAAACATGCAGATGAACACTCACATACCTTATTTCTCAGGTTTGTGGCTGACAGTTGAACTGAAGTGTAAAACAGATTATGCAAGCCACTGGTTTCGAGCCGCTCTAGGAAGCTGTTTTTAACTGCTCTGCAAGATAAATTCCTTATTGGTTGAAGATGTTTCTCCATTAATATTTAACATATTCATAAATGCATTAATATCTTCTTTTTAAAGATTTTACTACCTTGTATTAACAAACAAGTGTACACAGAGAATCCATGAGAGGATCTTCTCCCCCTTCCTTTATTATAAGTTGTAATTTGAATGTTCCTGAATAATCACTGCATCAGAGAAGGTACAGAATTTTCACTGCTGCTCAGTCCATGTGCTTAGCTCTTCCATCTGACTTGCACTGCTTTGATCCCTGGTCTCTGTTCTGAAACTGCTAGTTGGGATACCCTTTACTGTCATCGTACCTGTGATATCATTATGCATAGATACTGAACTAGAGATTTGTCTACATTACAAATTAATATATTCCTTCCTAATCATTATAATTAGCTAAGCAAGACCATCAGACATGACCAAAACTTGATTTTGAAATACATCTGCTAATCATGTGCAAAAAGGTTAACGCCTGTATTTTTCCATTAAAATGGAAAAACTACACTTTTTTCTTCTACACGTATTACTTCTTCATTAAGACTTTTTACAAGTAATCTGTTTAATTGCTAGTAGAATCCTTATTTACTACTGCTGGTGATTAGACCCAGTCAGGAGCTCAGCACCACCTCCACCCCATGGGACTGGAATGAGAATAGAGAGAGAAAGGAAAAACCCCATGGCTTGAGATAAGAGGAATTTAATAGAATAGTGCAAGAGAAGAAGAAACAATAAGAGTACTGGAACAATATATCAAATAAGTGATGTAATACACACGGACCACCTAGCCCAGCACCAATGGTGGTAAGTGTCAGAGACACACACCCCCCCGCCTGACCTGCCCCCATGCTTAGGTAATGAGCATGACATCAGTATGGTAGCCAATATACCACTGGCTGGTTCAGTTGTCTATCCTGGCTGTGACCCCTCCCAGATTCTGGTGAACACTAACCCCATCCTGGCTGAACCCAGGACAACTAAAGAAGATATTTTAGCTCTTAATTGGTTTGTTAATATTTATATTTAAAATTTATATAATATAGGCTACTAAATTTTATACAGTCTGGCACTACCTAGTTATTAATTGACTTCTTAATATTTAAATTTAAATTTTATATAATATAGGATACTAATTTTTATACAATCTGGCACTACCTTTCCACTTAGTCACAGGAACCAGTCCTATCTTTTCACTAAATACTTTAGAGCCTAGTTTGATAATTTTGGACATGTTGTTGAGAAAAAGTATCATCTTCTTAAAATGCTGCCAATTTCTTTCTGTTCACAAGTAAGGTTTTAAAGGGTTAATTTAGAATTTACATTAAAAACTATCGCTCTTACATGTATATTATATGTCCTGAATTATGTTAACAGGGCATGTAAACAAATGAATTAAAATATTTTAGTCACAAAACCTGAATCAGAGTAGAAAAGCAAGAAATTATGTTATACAGGGAAGAGGGCATATAGTTTTGTCAAAAAGAGAAGAAGAAAATAGTTTCCCTACTGAACAAAGAACTAACATTTGTTTACAACAAACTGTCATTGACGAGACAATGTTTGGATGAACAATATTTGGATGGTACAATACACAAAATTTTTTATCTTACACTATGAAACCTGGAGTCATGAATACATCAGTTTAAGAATGTCTGGCAGAAAATATTTAGCATGATCATAGGTACCAGAACTTCAGCTTTCAGCTTCCACTAATATCCATACAAATTTACGATGAAATAAGCTTGTTAATTCTACTTAGGTTCAAACCTGTCAGGACCAGGGATGGTGTCTTTTTCTATAATTTTATTGTGCCTATCACATAGTATTCTAGGAATCTATAATAACATAGTTATTAATTAAAAACTATCACGTGTACCATATCAGTGAATTACTTCTGCCGAGCACTAAGTTTTTAAATTTGCTTTACTGAACTTGCCAAGATCCCAGTATTAGCCTTCAGTTTTTTCATGATTGCTTTTGGATATAAAGGTGAATGCTGTAACAACTGATTAAAAAGTTGTGTTATTAATATAATATATGTCTCTTTTACTGACCGTATTACTGTAACTTCTCTTTTCCTTTCTCCTGGTTTGTCCCTGACCTTCTTTTATTTCTGTTTCCAGTTTTTAAAATTTTTCCTCTCTTCTTGGCAAGAGCAATAAACTTACGGCCTAGACACTTTAAAACATACTTCTGTAGCCATGGATTTCACATACCTAGCCTGCTGTCTGAGCAGCATTTCAACTGAAAAGCTATACTGAAGCAAATATTTCTGGAAATTTTTATGAACTGAAAAACCTTTACAGCCATTTATAATTGCCTGGCATTCATTCTGAAAGACAAACAGGTGTCAGTAGGCAGGACACATCAACGGCCTTTTCCAGTCTTGTTAATACCTATATGAGCTGCTGCAGAGACCAAAGAGCAGACCAATCAGACCAGACAACAGGAATTGGGTCAGAGCACAGCTCTGCTTTGCTTTACTTTCCTCCCTTCCCCTGTCCCTTTTTTTGTAGACTGCCACACAAGAAAATCCAGTTGTGCACAGATGGCAAGCAACCTAGAAGAATGTGCTTTTCTTTTCATTAAACACACAAGTTAATTGCTATTTGTTGACCAACTGTTTCAGTCTTCCTCACTAGGCAGAGGTTTCTTAATTCCTGGTCAGCTGTGTCCACAGCACGCTGGGGCTACGCTATAGTAGCACCCAGTAGTAGCGGCTACACTTGCTCCACATAAACACTTCACATATTGTAGCCAGAGTATCAGTAGTGAACGTACCCTGTACTCTGCTGCATCCAAGTACAATTGCCTCCCATCAACCTCCCTCACTTTTCACCCTTGCAGCTGTTTTAATATTTTGGCTTTTCTTTAGCTTTATGTTTGTTGAAGAACCACCATTCACCAAAGGCAATAGATGTTGAGGACAAGCAGCAGCATCCATTAGTGGATCTGAACTTCCACACATTTCTAAGAGTAAGAGAATCTACATTCAGTTCAGTGACTACCTCCCTAATGGATCGAGTTCTGAATTGTTATTTCATTGTGGCAGTGGGATGGTACAGAAAGTAGTTGTTGACAATCTGATTTGATATGTAGGGTATGATTTTCCATTCTTGGATCTTATGATACCATCTACACTTTAGAGTCCCTAATTTCTTCCAACAAAACTCTCACAGGAAGTCCAGTACAGTGCTTGTCATGGGTTTGAGATCTTCAACCAAATCTCACTTTTTACAGATGAAGTCATCAAATTTCTGTCTTGCTAATATTTATTTGGAGATGTCCTCCTTATTTTTTTTTAATTTATTTTTTTTTGCTTGCAATCTAGATTTAGCAATAATCCAGGCATTAAACAGCAACTCACTAGAATTCACAATCAGACTCCTGTTCTACAGTTTTGGAAGCATTGTTTGCACATTGCCATGAAAGTTTTAGCTGTTTTGTATTTTGCAGGACTAGTCAAGAGACCTTCTCAATGTGGCAGAAAGATGTGATTATGATGCAAATGCCCATGAGTACAAACGTATATGAACACTAAGGTGCTCCAGCTTTCTCTGAATTTTCTTGTCAACATTTCATATGAATGTTCAAAAATCATGAAGTAGGAGGCAATGTGAATGCCAGTAATGAAATCATTTACTACACTATCAGGAATGTTTTTCAACCTACTTCCTCAGCTGTGTGGACCCTCGGAAGATAATGGCAGGTAACACTACCAGCACATTATAAAATTTACGTCTATATGAAGTAATAATCTAGAAAATAGCACATTCATATTTGCTTAACATCCGCTTTTTTTTTTATAGTTATCTGTTAACAAACTCATTAAGCAAATGGGATAATGTTATATCTTACTTTATATGCCTCTGAAAAAATGTTGGGGCTGTAGTGTTCCAAAACAGGTGGTTTTGTGTGTCTAGCACTTAGTCTGTTAGAATATCAATTTCTTTCAAGGCTAGAAGACATTGCTAAAGTCTCACAAAACCCAGAGTTATGTGCCAGATCAGGTGGCTACCACTGCTCCAGTGCGTTCACCTTGGTAAATTCTCTCCAGCTTTGGCAGAACCAGCAATCTGAAGTTAGAAACACTGCCCTGGAGCTTCTTGTCACACCACCTCTACAGCTGAATTTGCAAAATAATCAGTTGGGTTGAATTTTTTCCCTGGTAGCTACACCATCCTCTTTGCAACTGCTCCCCAGCTGCCCAATCTGTAACACACTATCAGGTTGAGCCCTACCCAGAAACTGAGCTTCCGCTTCCTATGGGGCAGGACCACTTCTCTTCCAGGACCTTCCTGCATCCCTCCTAAATCTCTTCTTCATAGAGAAGAATAAAAAGTAATCCCAAATTTTACCCATAGAGTTCAGTATCTTCTGACTATTCCTTGAATTTGGTAATGTTCACAGAGCAAGTGAACATCATGCTAACCTTGGTGAATATTTGTACTGCATTTATTTTCAATTTGAAGCATATGCATTAGCAAGCACGTGTGTCCCAAGAAGAAAGCATATGGAAAAAAAATTATTTGAATTAATATCCCACTTCCATTTCCACAAAAGGGAAAACAGAGGGAGTCTGCCCTGGAAGCTTTTTAGAGAGATCAAAGAAAGGAAAATGGGAAAAGGGAATGAAATGTGTTAAAGCACTCTCTATAAACAAGCCCCTGACTTTGATTCAGAAAAAATGGCATTCTGGTCTGAATAGACTTTTTCTGCTCTATGGATTTCAGTACAAAAATCTGGATAGAATTTAGAGAAACAGAAAAAAAAGCCTGAACAGATCGTTTACAAGGAATATTGAAAGCATTAAATTATTTGAGCTTGGCTAAACAATGACACAATAACATTTTCAGTCCACAAGTATTTTTAAACTTTATTTTTAAATACTGTTTTTAGAATGAGGCAGCTTATAAGGGAAGCGAATATGCGGACTACTCCTTTTAATACAGTATCTCCCTGGCAACCACACCAGCAAAAACAGAAAAAGAGATTAGATGACCAATCATTTCTTTCATCTCTTATGTCTTCGATTTCTTTGCTAGATGGCTGATAAAGTGCTCGGACTCCGTGACTCCTCTGGGTGAGTGAAACTCAATTCAGTATGTTTCCTTTGGCAAGAATCAGTACATGCAGTTAGATGGTATGCTATGCTGATATCATATGGCTGTCTGAAGGAGAAAAAAAATCTGTTTGGAGCGCCAGCAGTGAAGGCTTGGCTATCACAAGACCAAAATTTCAGTATTTCTTTATGAGCATTTTTAAGCCCTAACTTACAGAAACAGCATGGAGATTTGGGGAAGATCAGACAATTGGTCCAAGAACTATGGATGGGAACAGTTCCCTGGAGGGCATCTGGCTTGCCAGCCCAAAATGTGTTACCTGTGGACAATGCAAGTACTCAAGCTACATTATTGACCGAGTGTCACGGTTTAACCCCAGATAGCAACTAAGCCTCACACAGACACTTGCTCACTTTCCCTGTGGTGGGATGGGGGAGAGAATTAGAAGAGTAAAAATGAAAAAACTCATGGGCTGAGATAAAGAAAATTTAATAGCTAAATCAAAAGTTGCACGTAAGCAAAGTAAAGCAAGGAATTCACTCACTACTTCTCATTGGCAGGCAGGTGTTCAGCCATCTCCAGGAAAGTAGGGCTCTGTCACATGTAACAATTACTTGGGAAGACACTATCACTCAACATCCCCTCCTTACTACTTCTTCCCCAAGCTTGGTATGCGAAGCATGACATCATATGGTCAGTTGGGGTCAGCTATCAGAGGTGTGTCCTCTCCCAGCTCCTTGTGCATCCCCAGTCTACTTGCTGGTGGGGTGGTGTGAGAGGCAGAAAAGGCCTTGCCTCTGTAAGCACTGCTCAGCAATAAGGGAAACACCCCTGAATTATCAACACCGTTTCCAGCACAAATCCAAAAGGTAGCCCCATACTGTCTACTATGAAGAAAATTAACTCTATCCCAACCAAAACCAGTATACTGAGATAAATGATAGATTCTCAAAATCATATATCTGAACTGAAATGTACAGTCTTGAAAATTATTCCAGCTAGAAGAAGGAACTCCTCATGCCAGGTATGTCCCTGATACAACCCTCTTTGTGTACGTGATGTCCCTGCCCTTCTCACCCTGAGACAGGATGGCTGTCATGCACTTTTTAAATGCCTCACAGAGTGCAGCTGCTACACACTATGTTAGAGCTTGTTATGGAGTATTCCTCTGTAGGCAGCGTATTGCTCTTATACACCCCTCTATTTACTTGGCTCTATTTGCTTTTGCTCTACGAGCAAAAGCTAGTTTTAATCTTAAAAATCTTCTGATAAGAATTACTTCTGATACTGCCTCTACACCTGTGGCACAAAGCAACAACAGAGATTATTAAAAGTGCTCAAGCTAAGAGGGTTTAACTTATTTGTACATTATCTGTTTTCCTTGCCTCTCTTCCTCGGTAGTTTACAATTTCTAATTCAGAGCTCTCCCAATTCAATACCTCTAGAAGTGTTCATTCCCAGGACACACTGTAAGTTTTTGTTTATTCTTCCAAGCTTTTTTTTTTTTTCAGTTATGGCTGCAAAAGAATATGACAGAAGCATACTGGAAAATGAAATTAAAAAAAACTATAACATATATTTTCATTACTTATGGCCAGATTATTCAGCACTTGGCAGAGACCAATGAGGATATGGGAAAAAAGCACAAAGGACAGCCCTAACTTATGCCATTTTGGTAACAACACTTACTTAGAAATGTCTGGAACTGTCAGGTAGTTGACTTAAGATCTCATTAGCCATACCCCTTTCTCTCACACATGGCCTGAAGAATGGCTATTCTTTAGAGAGGAAAAAAAGACATGAAAACCCCACTCTGCTGAACTAACTTTCAGAACACCCATTTTACCATCATTATGTTCTTCAAATTGCCAGCCTCTTCTTCCAGCCCTTACTCATGCAGATATTATTCTCAAAGGCAATCCAAGAGGCAAGCATTTAATAGCTGTTTCATCCAGGAAGAGCCAAAAAACTCCATATGTTCCACATGACCTGTCCATGTATCTCTTTACTGAAGCTTTCAAAATAAAAATTAGGTGATACATTCCTCAAGGACCCATTGGTCCTCTGCACCAAAATGAGTTTCACTCAGTGAATAAACGAAGGAAATTTTACCCCATTCTGTTTATCAAATATCATCTTGTGCAGCAAAATGGGCCCAACTTAGATCCTCATTAATATCAGTCTAGTAATTTCAGATGCAAAGCATTATTATGCATTTAGAGTAAATAAACTTCAAAATCAAATTAAATAAGGAAATAAAGACTACCTCCTTCCTTTTGAGAGCAATTATTAATGACCCTTTTCTGGCACAAGTCTCATCTCTTTGCTTCCCACCATAGTAGAAATCAGCACTACGGAAGGTGAGTACATGTTACTGAATGTACACACCTAATGCCATCCTGAAAAGGAGCAGGCATCCATAACAAATGGCATGCAACACTTACCTTCAGATTCCTTCTATAAACCCATCATTTTGGTGGGCTGCACCATAGCCCTTAGGTTACTTCAGGCACTTTGTTCAGTCATCCTACTCTCCCCCAAACCATAGTTATAGTTTATGGCCATAGGGTACAGAGAATCCCAGGGGGTGAAGAAATAAAAGCTAGTTAGTGTGTACAGAGTATCTGCTCTAAAGAATGACAGCCCCAAGTAGTATGGACATGAGCCATTCCTACCCTACTATTTGCACTGTTTGTACCAGTATGGAAACTGTGTTTGTGCTCTCTTTTCTAAAAAGCTCAGCCCACACCAAACCACAGCTTCCACATGCTCTCTTCAGACTACAAAGGGCAAATTTTCTTGCTGCACACCATAGCATTTTAACATTAGAACCAATTATAAACAACCAGATAATAGTAGAAGCTTTCTTAAAGATGAACAATTCCTCTTATGTTCCCCAAAATAACAAAGCCATTTATAGCAACTTCACCTGGTGACTTCTGCTGTAAGTATTCCCAGCAGGCTCTATAACTGAAGTAGGTCTGAAGGAAAGAAACTGAAGGAACTCTTTTGGTGGAACATGCAGATTGGAATAAACTGGAACATTCTGTGAATTTCTTTTAAGCACACAGAACTGTCTGAGTCAAGGTAATGATGCTACTCCCCATCCCCACGTAATTCATTTTGACATTTTCTAAATGATGTTTCAATTTTAAATGAGATGCTATTTCATTCCAATTTTTTCTTCAGTTTTTTGTAAAAATCTTTAAAAAACTCCAACAAACTCTCTAAAATATTTCACTCCCAACACATTTTTTCCAAATTTCTAATTTGTCAAAGCTGTTCTTATTTGGATGACACAGGAGGAATATCTCAAAAAGAAATAAAGTCAAAATCACTGCCACTTGCACATCTCTTAAGTATTGCCAAACTGACAGTATCATTGCATAGGCTCAATGGAATTAAAAAACACCACATGAAACACTGTACAAAATAAAAAGTAGTAGAATTCTTCTATAGGCAAAAGGATAATTCATTTTGAATCTCAACTTAAAAACACAAACATGGTTAAGTCTGGGGGATAGATTCATGACGATATTGCCATTAAAAAATATTTACACCTTAAATCCTACTTAAAATAATGACACGGTTAACAGCATTGATCATTGAACAAACCAGATGCTTTCCTGGAATATCCATCTTTCAAATGAACCAATATGTCTCTGGAAGAGAGAAGTCATTTGGTTTAGTGCATACACTAGTGGGGAAAATTCACTGGTCTGGTTTTCTTGGCAAGAACATACATGACCATATTGATCTCCAAAGGCCAACAATATCTTTATCATCCCTATCGTGATATACACAACAGGATTACCAGTAAACTGTCTCAGCAGGAACCGAGATTTTCAAAAACAGATTGTCTCATGCATGGTGAACTACTATCACTCATAATTTTCAAGAGGACTAGCCTGTTTTGGTTTAGGACCATTTTCCTTCTCAGAATCTTTCTAGTGGGGTACTCAGAGTATCTTCTGCACATTGATGCTATCCACATGATCCTGCTGAAAAGAACATACATATATATAAAAATATAGGACCTCGTCAATGAACACAGTTCTGCTGTTTGATGGGAACAGGCATCCTACTATGAACAGAAGACACTGAATCTTGATCCAAAGCTGTCGGGATCATTCAAAAATTTGCATACATCTTCATAGAAAACAATCTTTTCTCAATAGTTCAATGAGAAATAAAACAGTTCATTAACACTGACATCAGAAGTAATGTTGCCAGCATCTGAGTCTTATATTTGCAGTTCAGGTACAATTTTCCAGATTAATCACATCATTCATCAATATTAAAACACTAAATGTTGAGGATGAGCTCAAAAGCCCAATTAAATGTTCCTGTCTGGACTAGTTCTTCATGTAGCACATACAGAAGTCAAGGAGGCAAAAGTCTAAAACCTCATGAAGTCAAACAGCAACTTCAAAACTCCACAGTACTTATATAGTAGTCATATAAGCAGAGACAAATGTAGGAGAGTCCACTTGAACCTTGAACAGATCTCTTCCAAACAGCAATGACTGTGGTACATACTTCAAAGCATGCTGCAGTCAGGGAGGGTGGATTTGAATGGCTCAGGATGGATGAGAATGACCATCAGGATGACCCTAAATAGTAGTTTAGGTACAGAGTCATCCAAGGGAACAACACAATTCACACAAATCCTACTCTAGCATTTCTATCAGCTCAGACAGATAGGATTGTTGATTTATAGCCATTTCATCTGTGGCTGAAGAATCTCTTATGCTGCTACCGTGTGTTGAGGGAGGAACCAATGCAGTTTGTTACCAAGTCTGACAGCTTGCTACTGATATGTCAATGCATATAGAAAGCTGATACCACTGATACTGTGAATCTGCTGGGGAGTTTATATAATTTTTGTTTCTTCCGTATTTAGGTCATGTGAAACATAAACAGCCCCAAAAGATGTTAGGAATTACAGCTGTCATCTAGGATGAGAAAGGCTAGCTAAAAATCCCAAATTACAGTATTTTCAAGAAAAATATTGTGATTTGTCAGGTGGACTACCAGAGAGGGCATAGATTTATGAAACAGTGCAGGGCAAGGGATGAATCATCCACCCTACACTTGTATCTTTAGAAAATGGTAGGACAAAAGAGCAGCAAGACAAAGAGGAGAATGTGGTATATATGACAATTTTACTCTTTAAAAATTGCATCACTTTCCATACACAAAGAATGGAAGGGATTTCTTTGAGGCTTCTTGTTGTGAAGCGGTGGCCTTCACAGGAGGCTGGACAGGAGGCTGTCTTTAAACAGAGGAATGTTACTGAGGATACTTCAATTTTTGTAATGCTTGGTACATGCTTAGACACCTCTGGATAGGAATAGGACCAACAACTAGAAACTCTGTAAGAGTTAAGCCAGTTTTATTTATAACCTCTGTTTCCAATCTTTTAAATAGAGCTTCCTTTTGGTGGTAAAACACACATAACCCATCTAGTGGCATGGGGGTAAGCAGGATCTGTGACACAGCCCCGACATTATTAGCTTTATTAGTTATGGAGGTAAAGATCTGAATAAAGATCATGTCCAGACAATCATGCCAATGATTTAGCCCAAGGCAGATCTATCAAAATCCAGAGTGAAAAATCTTTGAGTGCAAAGGCTGATATTGGCCTGTGTAGGGACCCATACCAGCTGCTGCTGATCTTGGGTATATGGTCTCTGCAGTAACTACAAATCTGCATCCCATCCAGAAAGAAAAGAGATCTGAAAAGCACTTTGTGTCCTGACAATGCTGAAGCGCATCATGAGACACATTACCTTTCAGATTCCTTAAGCATTCACAGCAATTAGAAGCTGGTTTTCAGAGTTAAGACTAGAGAATATATCAGTGTTTGTTTTCCTCCATAGCCCCTGGTCAGACTTTTATATACCTATACGTGTTATATCCCTAATGTTGTCCTCTTACTGGGTGCCATGCAATACCTTCCTTTCCTGTTACCCTGGGGCAGGAAAGCCCTTAGGTGTGTTCTTAATCCTGGGACTCTGCCACCGGACTCTGCGAACTTACACCTCTCGACACTGTTGGACTCTGTCTCCCTGCAGAGCAAAGAGCAGAGGTTAATTTCTTTACGTATTAGGAGGGATTGCTCTTCACAACAGCTAGAGCCAAGGTGGTGACTCAAATGGTAACTCACTGAAATGCATTTTTTAAAAAAAGCAAGCAGACTCAGAGAAACTAAAATATTTATTTATACTTGCTAATTTTATATTGTGACTAAATGCTATTCATTGCCAGCTGAGTCAGCATGAAAACTCTCCACCTGGTCATTAATTCACTTTGTGAGGAGTAACAAAGGGTACTTTCATATGATAAGAAAAGTATGTCACCCTTTAAAAAGTTGTAGAACAAGTACAGACAACTGTCAGGTAGAGGCAGTAGTATCCTAGAACCAGTAGCTACAATGGACTCCAAATTATGCATGCTTTGGATGGACAGAAATGTCCCAGGAAAAGGTATCTGGCCCTATTGTACTAAACTGTAGCACCACTTTATTTTCACAACCGGTATTTTATAAAGAAACAAGATCTTAATAAATTTATTAAATGCATATAAATCAGTTGTTTTTTCAAAATTAAAAGCACTGGTAAATATTCTTTCCATTTCTTTGATTCTCTCTGCAGTTTTTTGTAGTGAAATCTTTTTTATAGACCAGAAGTTATTTAAGAGCTTAGTAATCTCATTGAAAGTGAAGGTAACTTTCAGTGGCTGTGAATGATTATTGGCATTGAAAACTTCATCAGATTCACATACAGACGGACAGGCAAAACCAGATCTTGTATGTGCCCTTCTGGATTACAGCCCTGCTTCTAGGAAAACCACAGGAACATCCTTGCATCTCTTCAGCAAATCTTAACACCTGGCCAAGAGCATTGGTCATTCCGTTCACAAGCAAAGCGCTGTAAAAAGTAGCTTTGCACTGACTGCCTCAATCAGAGGCAAGAGGCAAAGAAGCAAGAAGGGAAAAAAAAAGGGAAAAGGGAATGACCCATTAGGCAGTGGATGACTGAAAGAAACTCAATCCTGTGCCCAAACTAATAAGGTCTGAACAACCCAGTGTTCCCCTTAGCTGGTCCTCCTGTTTGTGAACTAGAAAATGAAGGGCAAATACATGGCCAGAGATGACATGTTTCTGCACCAGTGAAGTCTGCTTTCCTCAGAATAAGAGGCTTCTCCAGAATTCAGCATCAAGAAAGGAACAGTCACTTTTGTTCAAAACAAAAATTGTATCTGGTGATTTCTGGTTTTGTGCTGAATGTTACTTTGGCATAGAACTACAGCAGCCTTTGTAAATTCATGAGTACCACTTGTGTCATGTCTTAAGCTTAAAAGACATCTTGTTTTCACTAGTCTGTCTACAACTTTTATTTATTTTTCAAATATTTTCTCTTTAACAAGCCACAACAGAATCCAGTGCATATTATGTGCCCCAGACAACTGGGAATAGAGAATATCTGTATCCTAGCGAGACCCAAGAAGGCCTGCCTTGGGCAGAAGGCAATTCCTGACAAGTAAAACCTGTTAACAGATTTAGTCTCCCTCACGCTTGGCCTAAATCTGTCCTGCACACACTAAAATAACTGCACAACACAGAGCACTGGAGTTATTCCTCCAAAGCATTCCTGAGGCCTGATATGTCAGCTCTGCATCTCCAGGGTTGCACACTCCCCGTGAGCTCTAGGGAGTCTGCAACTGATTAAACTCATTGTGTGGCACAGAACACTGAAGGCCCCTGTACTTCTGTTTCCCACCAGCCAGTATATTCACTCCCCTCAGGTAATGACCAGCGCCCGTGACTTGAAACTGAAGAGTTCACTGAGGAGCACACATTATCACAACCTCTTATCTTCATGGGGTCCATTTACAGCCTCTGTAACACCTACAAAGCTCAAGGGGCATCACCACAGGGCCAGAAGCTTGTGTTTGGAGGGGCCAGTCTCAAACTCCAAGCTCTGCCCAACCATACTGGTCGTGCCAGAGCCTGCGGCGTGGCCCCGCAGCAGCAGCAGAGAGGGAGCACCGTGCTTCCCTATAGTTTGTAACTGGCGGCACAGCTGGAGTGGGAGATGATCTGCAGGCAAACCGGGCGGGCCGAAGGGGCCGTAGGGACGGGTTGAAGACGGCAGCCCCCATCCCGAGCGCCCGACGCCCGGGAAGTAGCCGGCTCTTCCCTCCGGACTCCGGTGCCCTGTCTCTGTAACGCCTCCGGGGAGAGGCTGCTGCCCGGAGGCGGGTCGGGCAGGGCGGTGCGGACCCGGCGGGGCTGAGGTAGCGGCTCGGCGCCGCCAGGGCAGGTGGCGGGAGGAGCGGGGGGAGCAAAGCGTCCGGCCCTGCTCCAGCTCCCCGCCTCCGGCCCGCGCTGCCCGCCACGGGGATGGGATGGGGTGTGGTGGAGGGGGGTCTGCAACGGCCTCTATATAAGCGGCTGCAATGGCTCTGCCGGCAGAGCCGAGCGGCGCGGCGGGGAGGCGGCGGCCGGCACCATGGCGACGGGCGGCGGGCAGAGCCTGGCCGCCCTGCTGCTGCTCCTCCTCCTCCGGCTGCCCGAGGTAAGCGCGAGGCGCCCGGCGGGGCCGACGGGTGGGGGGAGCCAGCGGCCGTGCCGGCCCCGTGACCCGGCCCTCGGGGCCGCTTTGTTCCCGCAGGTCAGCGGCCGGGAGCCGGCGTGTCCCCGGCCCTGCGGCGAGCGCTGCCCGGCCGAGCCTCCGCGCTGCCCCCCGGGGGTGCCCGCCGTGCTGGACGGCTGCTCCTGCTGCCTGGTGTGTGCCCGGCAGCGCGGCGAGAGCTGCTCCCCGCTGCTGCCCTGCGACGAGAGCAGCGGCCTCTACTGCGACCGCGGCCCCGAGGACGGCGGCGGAGCCGCCGGCATCTGCATGGGTAGGTGGCGGCGGGAGCGGGGGCCCGCCGGGGGCAGCGGGGCCGGGACGGCGGCGGGGCGTCTGAGGCGGTCCCGCCCGGGGCCGCGGGGAGACCTTCCCTGGGCCGGGGCCCGCCGCGGTGTTCGCTGGCGGTGTCGCTGACCCGCTGCTTTCCGCCTTCCCTCGCGTGAAGCGGCTCTTCCTCAGGACCGCCTGGTGCCGCGGCCGGCCCGCTCCGGCGGGACCGCCCGGTGCTGCGGTGGGAGGGCGGTCGAGGGCCGCCCGCCGCGGCACCTCGGGACGCACCGCGGGGGAGCCGAGTGCGCTCCGTGTCAGTGAAATGCGTTCCCTTCTCTCACCAGTGCTGGAGGGAGACAACTGCGTGTTTGATGGGATGATCTATCGCAACGGAGAGACGTTCCAGCCCAGCTGCAAGTACCAGTGCACCTGCCGAGACGGACAGATCGGCTGCCTGCCGCGCTGTAACCTGGACCTGCTGCTCCCCGGCCCCGACTGCCCTTTCCCCAGAAAAATCGAGGTCCCTGGAGAGTGCTGCGAGAAGTGGGTCTGCGACCCTAAAGATGAAGTGATTTTGGGAGGCTTTGCTATGGCTGGTGAGGAAACTAAAACTAATTATTGCAGTCATTGTGAGAAGGTGATATCATACTGGAAATATCCACGGGGTTGCCAAATCTAAGACACATTGCTTTGTGTGGTTGGTTTTTTCTGCTCTTCTTTTCTCATCTAGAGTCACTAGTAAGTATACAGTGGCTATGAATAAAGGAAAAGTTCAATAGGGAAAAGAAGTGAGATATAGAGGATGAATGTACATAGCATTTTAAAAGGTAGTTAACCTGAATTAGTTCCCAATTCTAAAATTGCTATTTACCTGGTAGAGAGTCATTCAGTTAGTGGAATAAAACAGGGGCAAGTTCATAATGCTCCAAACATTATTTCCATCCTCAGATCAAAGCTGCAGTATTGCTAGTTGCTCTGCAAGAATATGTTGCATTGTAAATATTATTCTAACAGCTTAGTCTACAAAAGCGTTTTTTTCCCCTTAAATTCCCCAGCTATTACAAGTGGTCAGCATGGTAGCTAAAATGCCAATAAATTCCTGCCTGTCTGTGCTGGAGCTATCATCATTATTGTTGGCATCAAAAGCATTACAAAGTACTTGGAGAAGCAGTGGTTATAAACACAGTGAGGGGATCTGAAAAAAAAAAATCCCATTCCAAAATGCAGAACTCATGAACTGCTTTTGTAATTGAAAAAATAAAGCTACGTAATATTTTCCCTCTGTTTTACTGAATTATGTCTCCATCCCCTTTAAATTAGACTATTAGTTCAACTTGAATTTTCATAAGCTACTTTTGCTGAGAGTTGAGGGCATTGCGTTCTCTTCCAGTCACTGCTCTTTGTGGTTTTAAGCAGTTAGTTATGCTGAAACTCAGCTAATCCATTTGAAAAACAAGTAAGGAAGGATCCAGGAAGAAATGCTCTAATAACTCTTCAGTGTGCTGTGAAGTGTCAGGTGTAAAGCACATAGGGTATAAACAAAAAGCTTGCCACCTTTCTATTATTTTTCCTTTTCTTTGATTTGCTTGACAGTGACAGGTTAATCTGTAAGAATCCTACAGGTGGATTATCTGCATTCTTTACAGTAATGGCCATCCCTCTTGGAAGGCCACCTTTTTTGTACTTTACTGTGCAAAAGGCAGAAATGCTGCTGTAGAGGAGCTTAACAACAAGAGCTATGACTGACAGCTCAGTCGTTTTGCTTCATTGTGTTTACTCCTGTGATGACCACTGAACCACACTACACAGTTAGCAATATTTGCAGCTTAACACTGCCGTGAGGGCAGGACTATGATCAGAGCTGGCTGTGGCTCTGAGTAGCAGTGGTAACTCCTGGAAATTACCTACTTCCTCCCTTGCCACTATCTCCCTGGCTATAATCTGTCAATAATTGACAAGATTGGGTGACTTTATGACTCTAGAAGTAAAGGACTGTTACTTTGTGTTGTTTACCAGTTTAGATAAATCATTCAGCCTCTCTCAAATCATATCTAATATAACTAGTTTTGTGATGTAGCTTTAGAACAGACTTGTGATTTAATTCCATTGGAAGAGTGAAGAATAGAGTTACTAAAGTAGAGTCCTAAACTGGCTAAAAAATTTGCAATAATTCATCCAGATGTGGACTTGAGTGAACTGAGTCTAAATGCCTTGCTGATTACACTGATATGCACCTTTCTGTTATTTTTAGATATAGGAAGTTGCCATCCATGGCTCCTAAAAAGGCAGCTTTAAAAGTTCCTGAATCTTGTGAAAAGCATGGATTTTTGGACCTCTTCTTTCATCTCACATGTTTCTTCCCGCATGTGATAGAACTCAGTTAAGTACCGTGTTTTCACATGAGGGTTTTTTTGTAATAAAGTTCTGTGGTGTTCTGTCTCCAGCATACAGACAGGAGGCCACACTCGGGATTGATGTGTCGGATTCAAGTGCCAACTGTATTGAGCAGACCACAGAATGGAGTGCTTGTTCCAAAAGCTGTGGAATGGGCTTTGCCACCCGTGTTACCAACAGAAATCAACAATGTGAGATGGTGAAGCAGACACGGCTTTGCATGGTCAGGCCTTGTGAAAATGAAGAGCCATCTGATAAGGTATGCTGCAAAGTGTGGCATGTGAGCAGGATCTCCTCAGATGTAATTCCAAGATTGCAGTATTATGGTCTAGAACACTCCAGATGCAAGTGTACATAAATAGCACGTGTGCTGCAAGCCCAGTGTTTTTGAAAAGCATTAGACTTACTGTGTTTTCTCAGTAGCTTTGTGCTGCACAAAAACCCAATAGGTTGTGGAAGGTGGTTCTGTTCATCTACTCTGCTCTGGTGAGACCTCACCTGGAGTACTGTATCCAGTTCTGGAGTCCTCAGCACAGGAAAGACATGGACCTGTTGGAGCAGGTTCAGAAGAGGGCCACAGAAATGATCAGAGGGATAGAACACCTCTCCTTTGAAGAAAGGCTGAGAGAGTTGAAGTTGTTCAGCCTGGAAAACAGAAGGGTCCAGGGAGACCTTGTTGTGTCCTTTCAGTATTTAAAAGGGGCTTATAAGAAAGATGGGGACAATCTTTTCAGCAGGACCTGTAGTGATAGGACAAGATGCAATGGTTTTAAACTAAAAGAGGGGAGATTCAGACTAGATAGAAGGAAAAAATTTTTACAGCGAGGGTGGTGAAGCACTGGAAGAGGTTGCCCAGAGAGGTGGTAGATGCCCCATCTCTGGAAACATTTAAGGTCAAGTTGGACGGGGCTCTGAGCCACCTTATCTAATTAAAGATTTCCCTGCTCTTTGCAGGGGGGCTTGGACAAGATGACTTTTAATGGTCCATTTCAACCTAAATGATTCTATGATAATTTAAGCCATCCCAAACAGGTCAGATGTATTGCATGTGCAGGCTATTCTGACAGCTCATACGGTCTAACTTCTACAAATGCAATTGTACGACCTGATTGTATACATACTCCAGTCGTGGAGAATGGCTATGTCAGATTTCTAGTGTGTCGAGCATCTGGAACTGCAGAGAAGGGGGTGAAATCCTGTTAAATCTGCTTGAGCAAATTAAACCTTATCTTAATCCTTACGATGCTTTTTCCAAAAGCAAATCCAGGACTGACACTTCAGGTGTGATAAATGTGTATCTGACTTTTGCTGCTTCTATGCTTTATACAAGTGTTACTATCAGGGAGAATAACATGTAGCTATGTAAGAGGACCATCACTTTACGTAATGATATGGAAAGCATTACTAAGGCCTTTGCTGAATACTCTGTGTAGTTTTAAACACTGTTTTTGAAAAGGATGTGAAACATTTGGGAAGAGTTGGTGAGACTAAAAAGAATGATCAGAGGTCTAGAAAACACGTTCAGCTAGGGAAAAATTAATTGAACTGAACTTCTTCTAAATGCAAGAGAAAGGAGATGCATTCTCCTTCTGTTGTAGCCTATGCTGAGTCCATGGGGGACACAACAAGAAATGGTGAGTTTAGACTGCATAAAATTTAAGACATGAGTGAAAACATTCCAAGCAGTAAGAATAGTGAACTGTTAGGGTTGTCTGGGGCATATGCGGAGTCTGTCACTGAAGACCTCCAAGGACAAATTAGACTACACTCTTGAGAAAAACATGGATAAAGCTAATTCTGCCTTGCATCACAAGAATGGACTATGACCTTTGAGGTTCATTTTCGCCCTCTTTTCCCCCCTGAATCTAGTCCTGTAACTTGCTCACTTGGCTTCCTGATTCTCTGATAGGACTACACTAGCCTGAGAAGTTCTCCAGTAGAGTGTAGTTCCATAATGAATGTTGGTTTGGCTTGTCTCAGATGACAAAGAGTGGGCTTTAGTTACTTGTCATTTATTATCGGCCCAATAACACACTGATGTCAAAGGGCAGATCTTGTAGGAGTCGCCTGTAAGTAACTACTGAAGTAGCTGTAGAGTCCTATTGCTGTTGAATGAGCAAAGACAACAAATTTAAGTTTTCAGAGTAAACCTATATCCTTGCACGTCAATTTTTAACCGCTTTCTGTTTTATGCAGTGATATATCTAATGTATCTTCATATTTCTCTTAGAGGGGGAAGAAATGTATCCGAACAAAGAAGTCCTTGAAAGCTGTTCGCTTTGAATACAAGAACTGCACCAGTGTGCAGACGTACAAACCTCGTTACTGTGGCCTCTGCCACGACGGGCGATGCTGTACCCCACACAACACCAAAACAATTCAAGTGGATTTCCGCTGTCCTCAGGGCAAAGTCCTAAAAAAGCCAATGATGCTGATCAACACCTGTGTCTGTCATAATAACTGCCCTCAGAGTAACAACGCTTTCTTCCAGCCATTAGAGCCAACATCTAGTGAAGCAAAAATATGAGAAGCGTAAGTTAGATAGTGCAAAAGGTATAAATAGTTTATGCAAAACTTGACCCACAATCAAGTGAATGTAACAATTCATATGTAAAATATCTAAGATGCTTTTCAAAACAGTCTAGGCACTTTCTTCTTTCCTGTAGTTTATTAAATACCTCATTTTACACTTTCTCCCTCCAAATGGCTTTGATTCACTTGAAGGAGATTTCGTACCTTGGACAGAGCCTTCTTTTTTTGATGATGGTGGCATAAAGATTACAAATCAAACAGCTGGACTTTCTCCTTGAGTCAAGGGGATCAGACCACAGGTTTCAGTAGCTGTAAGACTGGGCTCTTTAAAAGAGTAAGTGAATTCCTTGAGGAATGCATGCTATCATATCACATAAGCTTCCAGGTTCTTAGCTTCACTCTGCATTACGCATATAAACACAAGCAGTGTTCTTTTCACATTCTAATGAAACTGTTTCTGATGACAGTAAAAATCTTACTGATTGAAGTGTTGCATTCTTGTGTCTTAGAAAAGACCTTCTGTGTGTACTTCTGACTTTTTTTTGAGGATTAAGTTTGCACATAGCCCCTGAAATGACATAGCTAAGATCTCTTATCCTGAAGCATAGAAGACTGATAGCTGACAGCAATAACATTTCTCTTTGGTAACTTCACTAGCAGTCTAATCCAAAATCCACTGAAGTCAGCATCTTAGGAGAACTTGGTTCTAATCAGTGTGTGTCTGTAGATAGAACTATAAGGATGCAAAAATAAAATTTCTGTAAATTCCTCTACAATACTAACTGTATCATATGGTGCTTCATTTTTTAGAAAGGTGTAAATAGAAACTGTATATATTGTAATATAACTTTACTAAATAAATAAACTTTATGTGATTCAAAATTTTTTTTTCTAAAGTTTGATTTTCTTAAACTACCAAGTTTTAACATCTAAAAGCAATGGGAAGAAAAAGAGTCTGCAGACTCCTAAAATCAAAAGACCTTATTTTGTGATGTTCTTAGCGTACCTCATTGTAACTGCTGCCCTAACAGGTATGCAGTGTCTTGGTGCAGGAATGGATAAATAATTTGTGAGGCACACGGTAGAAGGGAGATTTCTTTCCAAACCTGAGAGATAAGACCTGGGAGATAGGATGATGTAAGTAAAGTCAGGTCTGGATGTGGTGTGCCCCAAAACGTAGTGGTGGCGGGGAAGAATAATACGTGATTCGGAGTTTGGGTTTGGGTCTAAAGTACTAACAAAGTCTCAAAGCCTGTGACCCTGCTTGTGCTAGATGCTGTACGGCAACATCCCCAAGGAATATAGAGCCTGTGGGTGGCAAGGTCATGTATGTTAAATCACATATGGAACTGGATTGTGCAAAAGGCCCTAAGTACAGTTGTGCAGGCATTCAGCTGCCTAGAATGTGGGACCAATCTTAGCTCAGTGTGTGTCTCTCAGAGATACCAGCTAACCCTGAGCCAGGAGTAATTAGAGAAGAACACTGCCAGCCACTGGTTTTCTAAGAAGTGAAACGATTGTCTCAATCACTTTATTTCAACCATTCCTCTACTCCTTTCACACTCAAAGTCACTTACACTTACACATCCGCTTATCTTTGTTGCGTTTCTTCTCCCTCTGCTCTCCTTTCATTATCTAGGTTTTCACATGATTGCTTCTGTTTTTCTTTTATTGGATCATACAAAGCACAGGCACCAGGGAGAAACAGTTCAAGAAGTAGCTTCCACTTTGCAGGAAAGTTGAAGAGCTCATCTGAGATATGAACCTACAACCTTGTATATAAAGGTCATCCTCTACTCTTAAGTTGGGGGGGGGGTCCCTGCCAAAGACAGTTTAATTTCTGATATTTTTGAAGAAACATAAACCCAGCTTCCCACTGAGAGACACTTCTTGTGAATAGTCTGTCACTTCCTTTGAAAAGGGAACTCTGCACTATGGCATATGAGTTCAGTTCTAACTTGGTTAACTGCTTTTGTCTATAGACATTTCCCCAGCACTTTAAAGTGTGGTCTCCACTTTGGTATACCCAGTGCCAAAAAGGCACTAACTAATATAACCTTCCTTGGTGCCTGTCTATGCGATCTCCACATCTTCAATCCATTTTGTGAGAGGGAGTTGCATTGTTGTGACCACTACAACCTTCACAAAAAAGAAGTGCTACAGTGTTCAAACCCTTATTAGCTGTCTTTATTAACACCAGAACTATTGCAATCTCAATATCTTCTGACAATGCTCTAGTATTTTAGCAGGAGAAATATCTTTTGAAAAGAAGCATAAATGTTTCCTCTGAACGAAAGGAGCCAAAGATCTGACCCATTTCTCCATTGTCTTTTAGACTATATGCATAAATACCAAGTCAGTGACTATTTTTACCTCAAGTCAATTGATACAGCTCTTCATCTGGTATCAGTTTTCTTATATTCATTTAGATTTGTTTTACTTTAGTATGGACAGTTACTAGCTTAGTGTATGGGTCAGTTTCAGCCTGTTTCTGCCAAAGGTCATGACACCAGTTTAATTAAAACACAACTGTGGTGTGTCAAGCCTATGACATTTGTGTCAGTAAACTCCAATGATAAAATCCTGAACTGTTTTGGTTTATGGTGGTGATTTTCCCAAACAAGCAAAAATTAAATTATCCTGATTGACCAAAATTAAATTATACAAATATCAACATTTTCATATCTCTGAGGATTCCCATCTGAGCGTTTCAGGGAAGTCACTCAAAATTCAGTGTATGGGTCCATACACTGATGGACATACTGAGCATGACATGGTGATGAAACAAGCACAAAATATGCTGCTTGACTTGTTCATCCCATACTCTGAACAAATTGACCTTTACTTTGCTAGTACCAGTGAAGGTTTGTCCCAAAAAGAAGCTAATTAGAAACCCTTTTTAAAGTTTATTTATTAATTTAATTTAACAAATTTTGGTGTTAGCAACTGGTAGATTATACACCTTCAATAAGTGATGATGATAGCCAGTGTTATCCCCACAGCACATACACCCAATAGAGATGTTTGTAGCTACTTCCAGGACTGTTTCACCTCCAGGATTTAACATGCTTCTTGCATTTAATCTGCTTTGAATTGGTCTGATGCAGCAGTCGAAGACATACTGCAAAGAAGTTGGGTTTTTTGCCTTCACTGACTATGTAAGGAGACCAGCTGTCAGCTTCCTCAACTGATGCCTGATGCCAGAGTGAAAACCTCACAGTGAGTAAAATTCTGCAATTGATTTCAGTAATGGCTTCTCATTTTCTACTTTCCAGTATAATTCCTAGAGTAGTACAATAAAAACAGCAGGAAAAATAGAATGTTGCTGGTTTTGGTTTTTTCTTTTTTTTTTTCTAGTCCAAAATATAATTTCTCTTCAATCTATTTTTATTAATTTATAGGTGTGTGGGGAGATGGATGGGAAGAAATTTTGTTACTATTTCTAGTCCTAGTATTTGTATCTTACGACAAATCTGAACTTATGAAACAGGACTGTAGTTTTGTAATATGAGTTGTCTAGTGCAGACATGAAATGTAGTATGACCTGAGGGAAAATTCTGCTCTGATTCTCCCATTATCAATCCCAGTTTATGCATTACATGGGTATGAACACCGGTTCTATGACCAGTTAGATTTGCTGATACCAGTCCAGACCTACCATGCAGCTGTGAGAGGAACAGTTCATTTGCAAATATTTAGCAATTATGTTTTATGTTTGTTTAAATCCCTTCAGGTGACACTGTTATTCCTGTAAGTGTGTAAAGTTAGAGCTAACAGCCTGGTTATTTATGATTAAGCACATCTTTGAAATCTCATGTTCTTTCCATGGACTGTAGAGGGAGCCAGGAAGATTGCCTGTCAGTAAGCTGGCTCAAATAACATGAAATTAATCTCACACTAAGCTTCTCCACTCAGAGATACAGTGAGGAATAGCCATTGCTGGTGAACTGATTTAATGGAACATTTTATAGATTAGCAAACAGGACAAAATACTTATTTATATCCCAAGAAGTAAATTTATATGCCCTGGCCATGCAAATGGCCACATAATATAAAAATAATGGAGAAAAATGCCCCACTGACCTAAACCACTTCAGTGTTCATGGATGTTAACCATGGTTGTTGTTACTCTCAATGTTAGAATAAAGTATTTTCCCCAATATATTGAATTTCAGTTCATACTGGGAGACCAGTATCTCTGGTGTCCTTGGTTGTCTCCTCTTTTTTAGCCTCTCATTCTATCAGCATGTGCTGAGCCTGTTTTCCACCCTCTTCCATATTTTTCCATGCTTTCCCCCACAAAATGCTCTTTTTATCCCAGGTCTCAAATCCCACTCCTTATTATTCACTTCTACAGTGCCTTCAAGTGGTAAATTCAACATGCATATTCCATTGCCAGAGGCGTTCCCCATGCACCCACTGCATCCTGCCTTCTCCTTTTCTCTGTGTCCTGTAAACCTCAGGATGCATGTTATGTCCATTGTGGCTGCAAAACCCTTTGCTTGAAGCTAATCAAAGCTTTTTGAAGCACAGAAAATTTAATTTTGCTGAAGTTAAAGGACAAAGGATATTTTAAAGGATATAATAAAGGATTCTCTAAACAGGAAAAGATGTATTAAGAGGGGAGGAGATCTTCTCTCCTGCATCATTGGGTCTGACTCATTAGAAAACCAGCCTCAGCATCTCATGTTGCCTGATTCAGTGAAATTCAGAAAGAAAGAATCCATCTATTAGTTCAGAGACTTGTGCCTGCCCATAATCCAGGACTGTGCTCTGACAATCAGGATGGGAAAATGACCTTGTTAGCCCCTGTAGCAAGAGTGCTAGTTTGGGTTGTTTTGCCTTTTTCCCCCCTCTGTTTTCAGTTGAAGAATTGTGCTTCAGTATAAAGCCATTTTAATTTGTGTGTGTGTGTGTGCAATAAGAAGTCCCAGAAATCCTTGCATAGATTGAGCCAGAATTAAACCCTATGAACTGACTCCTAAATAGCTACAATCATTTAAATGTTTGAAAAGCTGTACCCTTCACCACTTTGCTAAAATTTTATCTTCAGACTGTAACGTATCAGGCTGTCTGCTTTGGAAAAAAAAGTGCACCTTTGGGGCAAAAAAGCCCAGTCTCACCTCAGGACCATGCCAAGGACCATTCCAAGGGCTGCCTTTGCCACCACTGCATTGCTAAGAGAGAAGATAAAAATGGCCATCACTTGGGGCCAGAATGATTGGCAACATTTCACTTCAAGTTTACGATAAAGTAGAGGTTTGGGTGAGATGGGCCAGTTCTGCTCCAAACCGTGGAGAAGGGGGACACCTGGTGGCTACTGGCCATTTTGTCTTGTCGGTCATGAGAAACAGCCTGCTCCTGAACGTAGGGATGAATCTGGAAGGATGAGGCCAACTGATGTTACTTACGATAGCTATCACTGGTTATGGAGACTCTAACAGCGAGAGAGGACAGAAAGCTGGATAGCTGTCTGGTTGTTAAATATATCCACACTGTTACTAGCCTTATCTCAGGCCCCACAGGGACCTTGTTTGCTTAGTGTAGCTATACTCAGAGACTTTCCAGTTAAGTGGGAAAGAAACAAAGGATGAAGGAGAGGCCCTTTTCTCTGGTTAGCATACAGACACAGCACTAAAAACTCAGAATATATGAGCAGCTTCCTCCCCACCACACACAATTTGTGGTAAAACCAGGAAATGAGCCCTTTTCTCTTAAGTCACTGTCTACAGCCTTAACCACAAAGACCGTTCTCTTTCTCTTAGCTTTACCCTTTCAAGTCCATTCTGCACTTCAGAGGATGATGTTGCAGAGGAAATGAAACACTATACTTTCTTCTTAGAGAACTGGAAGGTTCTCAGGGATCATATAAGACCTTTACAGACTAGAAGGACAGCGAGCTCAGGGAAAAGGGCAGTCTCAGGAATGGTGAATCTTCTCCATTGTGAAGAGGCTGCTCTCTGTGTATGATACAGATGTACTTAAGACAGTCTTAATTCAATTGCAAATCACTATGGTTTGGGTTACATATTGCCTGGTGGAACACAGCTTTTCATCTCTCTTCCTCAGGATGCTTGTGGAGCAAGTGCTCATCTCACACTTGTACTGACCTTTAGTCAATGTGGTTGCTGCATTGTTCCTCTTTCAAGCTGTAGCGAATATTTTAGCTTCCACAGTGTCATGAAAAAACCACAAAACCTAGGGATCAGTATTTGCAGTCTATCTACAGTGATAGAACCATGGATCTGAAGAGACACAAGGAAGACCAGGAGCCCTGGGGCTGAGGAGTAAGTCCCTGCTTCCTGGGCTCTTGGCACACAGAGAAAGAAGAGACATTTCTGCTGAAATATTCAGGCCTGGCTGAGGAAGGATGGGAGAGGGAAGGGCAAAAGCATAGTTTTGAGAGAGAGAAAAAGCTTCAAGCTAGTTGTAGCTGTTCTTTGAGGTATTTGTGCTCTTTAAGCTGATTTGGGCTTTTGGTTCCTGGAAAGAGCTGGTATGTTCTTACCGTAATTCACATTTGTTCATGATTTTAAAGCTCACTCCCAAACCTAGGGAAAAAAACCAAACCCAAACTGTTGAAATGCAAGTGCTGAGCTTTACTCAGCTTTTCTATTATTTCCATGAAAAGAGGTTTTTCAGATTTACCACGAGGGGGAGGCAATTGAAAAATTATTGGACACTCATTCTTAGAACTCTCCTCTTTTTTTGTGAAAAACACAGGGACATCAAAAAAAGAGTGCAAGCAACTCTGTCTTCAGCTGTAGAGAAAATATTAACATTTTCATGGCTGTTATCAATTCATATCCTTTTAAGTAAGGTTTATTTTTTTTAAATCATCTAAATTGCAGTTGGAATAAAATTCAGCATTTCCCAGAGGAAAGAAATATGCTAAAGAAAATGAAACTCTTCCTTCTACATACAGAGTGAAATAATAGAAATAGTTTCTCCAGAATTGAAATCAACCAGCAAACACATGCTGCATGTTTAATATGAAGTAGATCAAAGAAAAATTATTTCTACATTTCAGGTGTGCTATACTACACATTGAATCAAAAAAAAAACATGCTTGTATTAAAAAGCAGCTGGTTTATACTTCTTCTAGAATATTCTACAGACTCAAATCTGTTCCCCAATGTAATTAATTTGCTGTGTGTCTGAAAGAGATTTTTTAAGGATAGAACTACTAAAACCTAAGAACATGAAAAGTATTAGAGCAATAACTAGGGTCACCAAAAACTGCCCACAGCACCAGCAGACAAGAGAGGGAAAAAAGCCAAATGGGACAGAGAGACATCAACTCCCTTCCCTGTGGTCTCCAGCAGATCAGTAGCAGATCCAAAAATACGAGGTACTATCAAGGTATCTCTTGGATGACTTTTCTTTTTTAAGTGACAAAATTAAAAGGAGGTTTCTCTCTCAGTCTCTCTCTGATGACTGTACTTCAACAAGCCGTGGAGCAGTCAAAGTCTAAGGTCAACGTGAGTGTAGAGCTATGAAAAGCAGCTGGGGAACCCTTTGGGAACACTAATTATGAGTGTATGAGAAATAGTCTTCTCCCCTGTGTGACACACAAGTCTATCAAAGATTGGCATTCAATGGCAAGCCTGCAGAATAGGCCACCTTTGAAAGCTATATTGAATAACCTCAAAAGAAACCCTTATAAAATCTTAAACATGCACAAGATACTAGCCAAGGGCTTAATAAAATACACAAGTCCCACACCAAAAAAACAGACAAAACAAACAGAAACCTATGGCAACTCCAAACATAACAAGATGGACTTCATAAGGAGGAATTAACAGTAAATCTCTCAATAACTTGCCTTTCGTGGTGAGAGGTCTGCTATCTCCCCAGGGTACGATGCACAGAGAAACCAAATTAAACTGTGGTTATCTGATGTCTCTAGTGAGATTCACTTCATCCCACGTCAGAGCTCAGTGGGTAGCTAAAGCACAGGACTGGGAGTCAGAAAGTCTGCGTTTTGTTCCCAGCTCTGCCACAGGCCTGCTGTGCAGCACTGGTCTACTTAGCCTTTGTTTGCCTCAGTTTCCACGAGGTAAAATGCCATGGACTGCAGCAGTGATGCAGCACAGGACAGTGATGCAAAGCCCAGAACAGGGCTGCTTGCACACCTGCCAGGTCAAGAGGGGTAACCACTGTCAGAAGTGTTAGTTTCCAGATGTTCACCATCACATATTTTTTGAGTTCTTCATGTTCCTGGCAGGGAAGGACAGCTTTCAGACCAGCCTCACTCTATAGACAGTGGATTAAGTGATTGATGGAAGATATGGCACTTCTTAATTGCAGAAGGTTGGCATCCATGCATGCCGAGCAGTATGGTGAGGGGACACTGCACAGTGGCATCCCATCCTGGGAGCCTAAGGCTGCATTGCACAGCACAACAAGGTGTGAACAAGGCTCTGTGCTCCCTCAGTACCCCACTGAGCTGCCTGACCATTTTCCACCTAGTAGTGATCATGAGTTGCTCAAGCCACAGCTGTAAGATCAGTTTGCTGAGCCACAGAGAACCGGGACTGTGTCATATGGCAGCCACAATAGGGAACAACTGTATAACCTTTATAATATGTCACCACTGGAAAGGTATCTTCACCCCACAGTTACGTGACACCATCCGCAGCAGAGCCAACCCCAGACAATGCACATTTTGTGCCCCCTGGGATATTTGCAGTTTACAGATGGTGTCTCGGGCTGGGGGAAACTCAATTTCATAGAAAAGAAATCTTGGAAGAAATTCTCAGACCCTAGTGCAGATCTATAATGTCACTTGGCAAGGTCACATCCCATTAGGCACAGTCGTTTCCCATATTACCACAAAATGAAAATCCCATATCCAGCCTGATTTCTGGTGGAGGTATGCATAACCACACAGAGAGGAATTTGCAGGAAGCCTGTGGGAAGAGAGAGCTGCAGCCAAGGGCAAAGAGCATGCAGATGGCATGTAGGAACACAGGACAACAGTGAGCTAGACCCTGGCACAATGCTGGAACTTATCCCGATTGAACTTTGCTTCAAATCACATGGAGAAAATTCAACAGAGACTCTCTGATGCAGGGGAGAACAGGCAATTAGCCTGAGAAAATGACTGTTACTGAAGAAATTAACTGTATTAAAAATTAAATCCATTTTAAAAGGTAATAATTAACATTAATGCAAATTCAAGCCCTCCCAGTCTCGGAATGCCATTGATAAAGCTGCCTGTGTGATCTGTGACTCAGATAGATTCCCTCATCAGTCTCACTCCTTATTTGCTTTGAGAGTTGCATCTTGATGTTGCAATACCCACAGCAGAAAGGAATCAGGAACTTGCTTCTTTCCTGGGATCTGTGGACAAAGCAACTACTGTGAGACCCAAGAGTCCCCCTCTGAAGATGCTGGATGCACTGGGCATAGCACCCGGAGGAGGCTCCATGACAACAAACAAAGATGACAGGGGCCAAGGCAGCAGGAGCTGGTTTTCCCCTGCAGACAGATAGGGAAATGAGCTGTACGAGCCAAACAATCTGTGCTATCTCAGAAATAAGGTGAAATCAGCCAGGCAGGAGATAGAATGGCTGTAGTGGAGATGTCCTTCTAGACTACAAACCAAATGTGGGAAAGGTCAGTGGATGTTGTAGCCACTTTGAGTGATCACAGAGCTTTTACTTTCACAAGGTCATTTTTAGATTCTCTGTGTTTCTGACAAAGATGTTGACTACATTTTACTTCTAGGAATACAACAGAAGAGCATAAGACAAGAATAAGAGTAATAGAAATGTATTGATAAGGTATCTGGGTCAGCAGTCAGCAGAAAGGATCTGGATCAAAGGACCACAGGAATCTTCACAGATTGTCCTGTATGCATAGGGCACATTTCCTGAAAATTACTTTGGAAAATGAGATACCCATAGTGAGGACCAGCCCTTCAGCCTTCAGAGCTCTCTCTGTTGTGTGCTATTTGTAGGTCTGTTTTCCACTGTTGGATTTCATGTTTTTGAAGTTGTTCATTATTTGTACCCAGAAAATCATTACAAGAGAATTGTATCAAGATGTGTTTTAACATACTTTATTTTCCCAGCCAGTCTTTCTATCCACCTCCAAAGTCCCAGAATCATACTGCATACATAAATAAGAAACAGGGTTGTGAAATCACCTCCAATGTGATGTAGCCCAGGCCCAGCCTCTAAAGCCTGTGCTGTTCAATCTGACCTACATCAAAAGGAAATGTAAAACTCGACTCCTGATACCCACACAGTGCTGTGGATAGTGAGCCAGCCTGAGCACAATCCTGTCACTGCATGTTAGATCTCTCTGCAGAGCAGTACTGTTTTGATCTGCTTCCTGTAGGTCTTGAAAGATCTGAATAAAAGCCAACTGTACAAACATTATTTTTTTTCTTTGTACAAAAGTCAGTATTTTCATTTCAGTAGAGATAAAGATAATAGCATGGGAAAAAAAAAGAAAACCAAACAAAAACATCTGTGTTCTCTTAAATTATACCTATAAGATTTAGCCAAAATGAAGTTCCACAGCATCTCACAGACTGTGACGAAGGCACCACCATAAGAAAATTGCCCCTAACATGACCACACTGTAGACACTTCAAAACTTTGAACCTTTTTATCTCTGAGTTTCACTGTTTTAGTTCCGAATTTTTCTGTTTCAGGCAGAGACATAACAAACAATATCAGATGGTGCACACAAAGCAGGTGCTTACCTGCAACAAAAATTGTAAGACTTACAGAAAATGCTTTTGGAATAAGAGAGAGGTTAAAATCTCAGTATAAACTTTCTCCAGATATTTTTCAAGTATTTGTACCAGCACTTGGAAATAGAACTAATTATTTGTGCCTAGCAGGGTGGTGCTTGTACTTACATTGCAATATAGATCATGATAAATTACTATAATAATAAAACAAATGTGGAATTAACCTCCGCACAAACACCTGGAGCTCTTGTAGCTGGGATAGCACTTGTGCCTAACCAACAACTGAAACTGTCAAACCTCTGTGAGTTTGGAAGTTGCAAAGCCATTCGGATCCAGCAAGAAAGCTCCTGTGTTTTGGCCAATCCTTCATCTACTTGGATAACCAAAGAGGAATCTGGTTTGGGACAAATTAAAACAGGATATTGGTCTGCATGGGAGTCTATATAAAGTGATTTCATACCTCCTTGCTTTACCATCCCCAAATGCTAGTATTGTTAGGACATTTTACTCTTCTTTATTGCAATAACGTGTAGATGCTCAGTGCATCTGGCCCTGGCTAACACAAGGATGGGGAGTGTGCCAGTGAGCCTGGATGACAACTCAGAGGTAGTGGCCATGATCAGTCTGAAGGAAGAGCAAAGCAGTACCAAGGGACATTTGGATGAACCTGGGAGCTGGAGGAGTAGAAACAATACGAAACTTCATGGTATAAGAATGCAAAAAATAGACTAATCAGAGAAAGTTCTGCAGAACCATAAAATTAATTACATTCCAGTAAAAAAAGCAATCCCAGAAGAAGACATTTGAATTGCCACAGATGAGTAATTCATACATTTGTATGTGTTTTGACAAATATGCATTTTCTGTCAAAAAAGCTTTAAAAATTCCCAGTCAGCTTTATGCTTTATGAGGCATCAGTGTGTGCCCCTCTCTGAACATATCTTCATTCCCACATCTGTGATCTCAGCAGGGTTAACACCATCACTATGGGCCTGAGTGGCCAAGACAGCCTTCTCTGATCTCACAGAAAGACCAAAAATCCTATTTTTAAAAAATATTCTGGATGATGCTCTCATTCATATGATTTAGTTTCAGGCAGCCCTGAAAGGAGCAGGGAGTTGGGCTTAATGATTCTTATGGGTCCCTTCCAACTTGAGATATTCTATGATACGGGGAATTAAGAAGAGTTTGACAGAAAACATGAGATTACAGTTTGAGAACATCAGAGGAGGAGAATGACTGACATGTATCCTAGCTGCCACAGTGAGGCAGCCAGGGATATGTCATGGCATAAACAAGGAGAGGTATTTCTGTGAGTACAGCATATAACTGATATTCCAGGATTTACCTAGAATAGGTAAAGGATTGGGGGGGGGTCTAGGGAACAGTATGTGATATGCATTTTTTCTTCAATACCCATTTTCAATAAAGGTGAATTTAAGGTAGAGGAGCTAGGAAGTAAACAGAGGAGGGTAGAGTCTGCCTTACAAAACACTATTAGAAGAGTATGGGTTAGCCTGAAGCAAACACTCATGGGAAAAAATTGTGATTGCTCGCTGTGAAAACAGAAAAGTAAACTAAAAAGAGAAAAGTGAAAGAGATAATAAAGTAAACTAGAAAAGCTCATCCAAGAACACATGGGCACAGAGTGGCAATGAAGAAGTTTAGGCTGGAAATGTAAAAAGGGTTCATAACAGAGAAAGTCAGCATCCACTAAGAAGGGAAAAGGCATAAAAAACAACTTCTTCCTAGGACAGTGCTTGTTAAAATAATGTTCCATTTTACTGAAATGGCAAAGGGCTTGATTTTGCTTTTGGATTACTTTACAGACCTAGGTCTGGGCAGCCCTGGCTATGCACAGTCCTACCAGAAGAAGCAATTGGGCTCTTCGTTGGCACCTGAATTTAACTGTGATGCCAAAACTTGTCTTTTGCTCCACCTAAACCAGTTCAGAAGCTCAGGCTGAGGTACCAGCTGAGACCACCAGCGAGCAGTATCACCCACCTGTATACACACAATTGCAATTCTGCTCTCCTTCAGGCGACAATGGCAGGGGTGCTGCTCTCCCATGTGTTATATCTTAGCAGTGAAAACATTTGCATGGGAAGCAGGATACATGGACCTGGTGAGAACTCACCCTGAACCATGTTCAGATGAGAATAAGAACCACACTGCTCGGCAAGACAGAGAGGCAAGAGGAGGTCAGAAGTCTGCGGGCAGAAGGAACTATAGGTCCTGTCTCTGCTCCCAGGAATCTCTCTGTAATGTTACCAGACATTGGATAAGATATAAAATCAGCTCTGGGAGCAGAGAGGAGAACCAGGCCACTTCTTTCCCAGCTAGGTGCCCTCTGCCCCTGAACTAAAAGGTCATGTTTGTGCTCTTGCTCTCCTCCAATGCATCCCGAATTCTTCCCTGCAGTTTCCTCAAGAGCAATGCAGCTTGCTCAGTACAGAATAGTCTAGGGCCGATGAATAAAAAGCTGCTGTTCGAGGGGAGCCATGGTTTTGAATGGTGGGCAACTGTTGTAACCAGCAAGGTATGGGAGGGAACCAGCCTTTGCTGGAAGTACTGCCTTAGGCTACTCTGATCTGCTAGGGGACAAATCTGTAAACAACCTTCTTTAAGAGCTGTAGGTCTCTAGCCAGAGCTTGTAAAGATCAAACAAACCTTGTCAACAGATTCTTTCCTTTGTCTAATCTTAAATGTCCAGCCTCAACTGAATTTCTTCCCCTTTTAGAGAATTTCCCAGTTTTTAAAATAAGGAAGCAATAAAAGGACCGACAGAACTTCCCAAAGAAAAGAAGGTTCATCTCCTTATTTACTCATTTCAGCTTAACCTCCAGGAACAGACTGTCTCTCCAAAGTCTCTCTGCTACACAGCTCTACATCCCACATCTGCCCAACTCCCACTTCAGTGAATGAAATGTGAAAAACACTTCTCTTGTTTTACTCCCAGAACATTATTTGGGCAAATACTTCTGATACGTGACTGCAGTAATACATATGAAATGATGAGCTATATAGGTTATAAATTGTGAAGATCAGACCACTAAGAATAATTTGTCACTGCTTTGTGATATTTTACTTCCAAAACTGACAAGCAGAGCAGGCAACACAGCCCCTAACACATGAAAGGAGAGAACATGCTGTAACATTTAACTTCAAACAACGTAACACAGACAGACTGTTGATCTGCGTGGTTGTTTGAGCCAGCATTTCCAAACTTTTAGGGTAATGGGACCACCATTAATGCTAAGACCCTCTTGTGGACCACCATGTACCCTATATCATCAAGCTTTTTATTGAAAACACAACTGAAAGCTGTTCTGTTTGGTTCTGCAGCCCAGCTGTGGACTACTTACTATAAGCCTGTGGACCACCAGTGGTCTGCAAACCATAATTTGGTAACTGTTGGTCCAAGTGACTCAAGCCTAGAAATGTGCCAGAAAAAGCAATGGTGGGGTACTAATGTAGTTACAAAGATATTACACACAACTAACCATACGGATACAGAGCTCTTTATACCACCCGCAGCTTTCCATGTGGGAATGCAATTCCAGCTCCTGATTGTCTTCTTGTTAATGACTCCCATACAGTGTAATTTTTGCAGCACATCCTGGGACTTGTTTATATGCATGAGCTTTGTGCCACAGCCAGTAGCTACAATTAAGGCATAATTATAAGTGGTAAGGCAGGGAGGAAAACTTGGCTACCAGTAAATTTCACAATCGATGGTTCTCCTACATCTAATAAAATAGTTTAATTGGACTCCTTCTTATTTGCCTCATTCTTTAACTAGCTACAGGCCTGAGTGCTTTTTCAAAGTTCCTGAGTCTTGTGGGTCTGTATTTTAAGGCCTGTTTCTCTTTCTCACATAGAGGAGGTGGAGCAGTGCAAACCAGAGATCTCTAGCCACAAATGACTACTTCAAGTCTTGCCCAAATACAGTTTTCTTATATGTTTTGAGCATTCTTGAATTCTTGGTTTATGTTTTTAGATCCATTCAAACTCTAAATACACATTGATCTTTGAATAGCAGATACTTGTTTAATCTGCTGTAAAATACAAGTACACACACGTACACACACACACACACACACACACACACACAGAGGATTTATCTCCAGGACACAGTGAGGTGCTGTGCAGACATGGCTTAACTGTCTCTACATGACCTTGCTGAGGAGTGCACAACACTGCACAGAGCCATGCTCAGAAACCTGGTGGACCTTAAAGGCCAGCCTTTTTGTTTCTCATGTTGGTGAATACCACAAGGTAGAGAAGCCCAAGATGTCTCTAAACAAGCTTACTCAGATACTACAAATAGTGTAGTCACAACCCCATGGAGAAGTGTAGGTATATTGTAAGTGGCATATTCTTTACCACTAACACCCTTTCAGGCTTCCATGTCGACTTTGGAAAGGAAAATTCTAATTCAGCCCTTACTCTCTCATGGTGAGGTAAATAAGCACCATGAAGCTGCAAAGTCTCCAGGTAGCAACAGGCTTAGATTATGCAAAGTCCAAGGAGGCAAGAAAGGAGGATTTCAAGCTGCCAGAATGAGTGAGTGGGCCTCTTCGGAGCTTCTTGACCATCTCTAAGGTGAACCCTTGCAAATGCATTTTAAGGCTCCAAGGACATTTTATGTAAAATTCCTCTTTGGCACTTTCTGATTTGGACTTGGTAGGGCTCTTCAGACAGTATTTATGGCTGCTTGGGAAGCAAATGGCACGTTATCATTTGGATACAGAAAGGTTGGGTCAGCTGCTCTGAATTGCACAGCAAATCAGTGGCAGAGCCAAAACCCGAGGCAAGGAGTGCTGATTACATGTTTCGTTCTCTTGACCGAATGCCTGCATCCCAGGGTTGCAAAAGGCCTCTTTCACTTAGGGAAACACAGAAGAGGGAGGGAGCAAGAGCAAGATTAAAAACTCTGGAAAAGAGATTGCAGAGAGGAAGATGTTGCATACCACCCCTGAAAAGCTGTTTGTCACATGGAAACAACAGCAGTTGTCCAAGGTCAAGACTGTGGAGACAAATTTATCTCTTGTGCAACATTAGTGAAGGAAAGAAACAAAGTTACTTCAAGAATGGATTTGAGCCAGTAAACCAACTGAGTTTTGTTTAGTTGTAACAGAACCTTGCCTTATTCTTCTTTATTCCTGACCTTTTTTTTTTTTGGGGGGGGCGGGGAGGGGGGAAGAAAGAGAAACCAAAGCTGGGCAAAGCTGTACTCTGGGGGAAAAAAAATGTATCAGTAGCACATGGCTTCATGAGATGGAAGAGCCATGGAAATCTGCTTGGTTTTGTTTTTTGTTCAAGGAAAATCCTGTAGATATACTCAGTTTACACAAATGCTATGCTGATGCTAATGCTTGCCATTGTCTATGGCACCCCGCCATGACCAGCTATTCCAATGCTGCTCGGCCTCCATGAAGGAGAACTGAATGGGACACCTAATTAAACAATCCTAAGTGCCTCTGGAGGAAAAGAGAATTTCCCTTCTTTTGCTTCCAGAGCAAGCACAAGTGAACCTAACGATGCTCAGAGGCAGGCACAAGCCCTGCTTCCTATGCTCAGAGCTGGCCTGTGGCAAGCTGCTCAAGTGGAGGTGACAGGAGCATGTGCCCCACCACTGACCAGCTCCTGCACGCTGGTCTGGCACATCTTCCTGGGGCAGCTGAAGACAAGGCACCTCAGCTTCCAGGGAAGCAATGCCCCTGTTTCCTTCTGCAGCTTTGCAGCTCTCCAGGAGCAGATAGGCAGCCCTTCTTTTCCTGACAGGGATATATATACATGTGAATGAGCAGTTATAATTCTTTTTTTTTTTTTTTTCCTGTTTTTCACAGACTGTTCTTGGAATCTGGGAGCTTATGAGTGTGAAATAACCCAAAGTCTGTTTTTCTCATGATATGCTGGATTCTGCTTGGAGGAAGTACTGCAAGAAGACCAGACCTAATCTCATCTTCTTTTACCCTGGAAGCTCCTTGGGGAATTTAAAATGCCTGTGGAAAAGAAGAAAGAAAAAAGAAAAAGAAAACAACAACTAAACAAAAAACAAACAGAGAAAGAAAAAAGAAGCCCACAGACAAAGAAATCCAGCTTTATTTGGGTTTCCCCTAAACACATGTTTCTCAACTGCGCAGCACTGCTCACTGTGATGATATTTCTTCAGATGTGTTATGATTCACAGAGCTACATAAACTGTGTTTGATGTTCGTTAGGGCACTAAGTGCATATTTAGTTCATCTCCATCCCTTCGCATTCTTCTCCTTATTTACTTTTCCCAACTTCCTAACCAGTAAACTCCTTCCGTCTCTGACTATGCCCATTGTGACCTTTCATGATAAGGAGAGACTTATAAATTAATTTCTTGCTCTGTGACTTATCTCCTCATTTCAGGGCAGATTTTGGATGCATGTGTGGATGCAAGTTTCCATTCCCTTATTTTTCAAATGACCAAAGTAAAATATACTGATACTGTTCTCAACAATTGAAAGCAAATAACTTCACTGTTGTTTTAATCCTTCCACTAAGCTTGTTATCACTACCCACTTTCTAATGTAAACGTCTCATGTTCCATTATTAGCTGCATTATTAGTGCATTAGAAAGTCATATGACCATAAAAGAGCAGTGGCATCATCCAGTCACAGTGTATCTGAAGGTTTAGCTGCTGAAAAAAGGACTGCTCAGAGGGAGTCAGATTTAGAAGTGGTCTGTAAATGCAAATACAATCACAGGAAAAAATGAGCTCAGTCCCAGCATCTGAATTAGTGTACAATGGGGTCTCCCCACACTCTCTTCTCCATTAACAGTGCCTCTAAGGCGAGTCACAAATTTTCACAGTAGTTTCATCTTGAATTAAACCAGAAAAAAAAATATAAAAATTCAAAAGTCAATTTCAGAAGAAGAAAGGGATTGAACTCCCAAGGTGCAGGTAGTTTTCATTTCAACAGGAGCTAACAAAGAACTATTCTTTTTAAAGTCATTCTGTCCCTGTCAGTGTAGACAAGGGTCTTCAGATACACCCTCCGCCCCTAGCACTAGAACAGTGCCAAGGAGATGCTCCTTTAGGGGACAGCACATTGTCCCAAGTCACCATCTTTGCTCCCTGCGGCACAACATGCCTTTGAGGTAGGGAAATACTAATCCCCACACTACAGGTCAACTGAAAAGCAAAGGCCATCTTTGAGACTCCTCATAGAAGCCTCCTATGTAGGCAGAGAGAATTCCGTCCTTAAGTCTAAAGTCCGACTTTGAGTAAGTCCTTGAATCAGCTGTGTTCCTGTTTGGTGAGGGAGCTGCCCAGGCTCTAACACTTTGCACCTCAGAGTTCTGCTTACTCAACACCAAGTCACCAAGCTCCTACATAAACCGTAGTGGGAGCCAAAAATAACAGATCATTTAGATGGGACGGCTCTTTCAGAGGTCTCTTCAGCAGGGGCATCTGGACTCTGATGCGCAACAGTGGTATTAGGCCTTTCAGAAAATGCAGCTACAGTCACTTTTTCTGAAGAAGCAGCTGGAGCATGAGCACAATCCACCTTCTCTGTATAGAGGACAAGACATGTGTCCAGGAAGTGGGAGATGAGGCTGGAGACCTTCCTCAACCTGAAGTGATACAAACCCAGAGCTCCTACTAAAAAGCAGTCACCCTGATACCAGTCTAAAAACTACAGCAATTTCCTGTTTGCCATCACCGTGTCTTGGCTTGCTGTAACCTCAGCAGATGTGCTGAGATTCACACATGAGGCCTTTGGAAGAGTAGGAGGCTGAAGATGGGGTGCAATGTGATCTTATTCATTAATATATAACCCTCACACCCACTTATCCTGCAACTAGAGACCAAACCAGAACATATTATCATACGTTATGATGTATGGCAGGTTCTGACATGCTATATGGGCCAGGCACCTGGCTCATATAAGGGAGGCATAATCCTGGCTCAGATAAGTGAGGCATCATCAGTCTTCATTTAATTGACTCAGAGCTGATGGCAGTCTGTTCTTTGAAGGATCTGAACCAGTGACCTAAAAGTGAAAGGCTCTTTTTCCCATGCTAAAACTACTATTTCTTCCCATCCATGAATTTTCATATTGGCTTCAAATCAACTGCTGCTTCAAAAAAACAGCATTTTGTTTGAATGTTTAGAGGTTTAGAGCGGAGGATTTTGGCTAAATGTGCTAAAAAAAAAGGCTTAAAATAATTAATTGCTGAGAAATAGCAGCAAGCTTCAGCTGATATTTTCCTGATTAAAAAATAAAAAAATAAAAAATAAAAAAAAAATAAAAAAAAAAAAAAGAATTCTTAGGAGGATGGAATCAAAACAACACATTACTGTCTTGCTATTTTTCTGAAGAAAACAAGTAATGGTAAATATGAAAAAACTAGTCTGATATTGCAATAGATAAAGAGAATTGGTGTAAACTGTAATGTACAGCCATGTAAAATCAAGAAGTGTCCAAGGAATATTTTGATCTCTGGAAATCAGTTTTCTTTCTGTATTATTGAGGCAGACTGAGGTACATCACCCATGCAAAACAGCCAAGCAAATGAACCTCACCACATGTACTGCTCAGGCCTTGCTTACACTTGTGTGTTAAATTGAATAAATGCCCTTCAGTCCATGTATCCAGGAGAGATGCTGCAGCTGAAAGACCACCCTGGGGAGTCACCATGCCTCAGGATGGGCCCACCAAGCAAAGCTGTGGGCACAAGCTCCAGGGCAGGTTGCCCCCAGGCTGCCCCTGTTGTCTTGTATTTGTTCTCACCTTGTGTCTCCCCTTGGGCCTGTGGCAGCCCAAGGCGGCAGGGGAGAACCTTGGGCACCAAGGACCTACCTCTTCATGCCTTCTCCAGAAATAGCTGTGGTGGCATGCCTCTCTGGGTCAGGCAGAAGAGTTCAGGAGCTCCTGTTACTGCCAGGGTGGCTTGGTGGCTGGTCAGGGACATAAAAGCCAAGATTCAGCTCCTGCAGCTGCTGTGGTTAAAGAATCTTCTTAATTACACAGGAAAATGTGCTTGAAACAACAATTTACATTGGTTCAGTTCATCCTTGTCTGAAACCAGAGTAAATTGGGCAAGAGGAAATCACAGCTCATAGTAGATTTTGCCTATCTGCACCAGCCTTATGAGGATGGGGGGACATTTGGTGACTAGGAACCAAAAGTTTTTTCTGAAACAGAGGCAATCATATCTGAGACATTTCTTAAAACACACAGGTATTTTTTCATAGTTCCCGTTATCATGGTTCATATTAGCTGTTGCTTGTTTAACCCACTCTCTAAGAAGCTACTGCCACTGATACTTGCATTTAGCAAGCACTGAAGGTTTCCCGAGCATGTTCTCAAATGATTATTTATATATTTTTTACTTGTCATAGGCAGCCGTGTCCAGAAACTTGAAACCAAGAACAAACTCTTAAGACAGATCAACTTGCAACTGTTACGACAATTGCCCTTGCTGTGTAATGATATTTAAACCATACAAATTCATCTTTGCAAATGTAGGATAGATTGCTTCTGCAGCTGTGCTTTTAAAGACATTGCAGACTTCTTACACTAAGCAGACTGAAAATTACTTCCATCATATGGTTTGGAAAAAATAGCCAGACCTCAGGGATTACTAATGATGGGTAAATAAACCAAAGTTAGCATTCTGGGGAAGGAGTAAACAGTAGCAGTGCTTGAGATCCAATGTGGTGACCCAGGCGATGATACTGATCAGTGTCTTCCCGGAGGAGGAAAAATTAGAGAGTGTGGAATTAGAGACACCATTCAGTATAAAATGAATAGAGCCTTAAGCAAAACAGAAGTGAACAACCTTGTAAAGTTGTAAAAGGGCTTTTTGTTCACCCTGTACCATACCTCCTTTCATTGTGCAAGGCTGTTATCATCTCCCATTAGCGGCCCTTTTGGCACAAATTTTTTCTCCCATGAAACATGCAGATTTTTATAGACCAAATTAAGACCATTAAATTAAAATCTTGGATGCTTGGCAATTAAATATGGCTGAGGAGAGAAGTTTAAAAGCATAGAAGAAACAATCAAATCACTTGGCAAAAAGAATAAGCAAATAAATACTTTGTGGCTGGATAAGAGTTATGTTGTGTCAGCCTTCAGGAACATCCAGGGATGTATGCCCAAAATGGGCATAGGAGAGCCAATTTAAATTCCCTTCTAACTCAGAGGCAACCACAAGGAGCTCTAGAATGGGGTCTCATCTTTTCATTAAAAAAGTTGTTGAATTATTTTACTGAAATATTCACTACGCCTGGAACCCAAGTAGCCACAACTATGTAGATGGGGAATTACTATTGCTTCCAGTGGGAACCACCATCAGTAGGAGCACAGAGGACATCCTGGAGTGGTCTGACTGTACCACAAGGGCTGGCATGTGTGCCTGGAAAGAGGCATCTGTATAGAGGAGGTACAAACCTCCTCAAGTGGAAGTGTGAACTCAACACAGGTCCTCACAACCTCTACAGTTGTCTTCACCACCAATCCATGGGGACAGGCCCCTTTCCTGCCATGTGTGGGCTGTGTCCTTCCATACGATATTTTCTGTGATTCTTATTTGTGATTGATGCTCAAAATGTGGGTGGTGGAGAAGGTTCAGCCCTAAAATCAAACCAGGTTAGTGGATTAAAGAATAATGTTAATAATCAGTTCGGTGAGTCTGGAGCTCTCTTATGAAAAGCCTTGAGTCATAAATTGACAATTCTTCTTCTGCTTTGTCCACAATAAGACAAGGAGAAACACAAATTTGGCTTTTATCACAGATTTTCCACTCTTCTCTTAGTGCTCCTTATAAGCAGTAGAAAAAAGGCAGGCAGAAGGGTATTTCTTGATCATGGCAGAGAGCATCAAGAAACAACTTCAGCTTGAGAAGGAAGGAGGGGAATCCCAAGGACAAGGAAGAAAATATGATATGAAGGACTAAAGAGCACACAGTTCTTACAGGAATGGACAAGTAACAACACCTGCAGAACCTCTTACACAAGAAATATGGTACCTAACTCGAGGTATTACTAGTATCGGGCTTGTCTTGACAGTTACAAAGGAAGGGATTGGAGAGGCAGGTTTACATGAATTGCATGCAACCAGAATGAAATCCAAACCGGCAATACTATATACTTAGTGCTTTCAAGAAGTCAAATTGCACAAAGCTGAAAACAATTATGAGCCAAATTATTTCAGAGAAAGAATTTAAACAGGAAAAATGTGACTGATAATTGGGAACTATTTAAACACAATTTACTAAGTGCCCCGAAAGGCACATTCTCACATTGCACAAAAGAGGTCAAGTGGAGTTAAAAACAAAAGCAAAACAAAACCAAAGCACAAGCTGTCTTAGAGAGGAAATTAAATCAGCTTTTGTAAAAACTTCCACAAACAATCCCCCTCCACCATTCTCTCAGAAACAAAATATTAAACAAACCAAACCCACATATATGATAATGAATAAGGAAGGAACTGCTGATAACAGCTGTGTATCAGACACCAGCAAAGGTAGATAACCAGAATGGGAAGCAACGGGTTACAAAGGGGAGTTTATGGCCATCAGAATGACAGTAGAAAGGGTCTTTTTTTTCTAGGTATGTCAGAGGAGAACCGACTCTTAAGAGTAGTAATTATTCACTGTTAAATGGTAAAAGTGGAAGAAATATAAATCATAGTTCTAGGATTTTTATAGGAAAAAAAACCACCTTAGTTCTGTACTGTGATGACTGGGATGCTGGTGAAATGCAATAATGAAAAAGGATATGAAAAGTAGATCCAAATAAAGTGGCAAGTCCACATCACTTTAAATCAAGTGTCTCACCTAGGACTTAACTTTGCAAATAGTGATTTTCAATCTGTTAGAGTATCAAGAAACATATAAGGGAGTAAGAAATTTGAAGTTTGGCCAATTTTTCAGAGGAGGTGACCCAGGGTAACTGAAGAAATAACAGGTTTATCTGTCTGGCACTGAGTACAGGCAAAATATCAGAATAGCTGTGATGGGGTTGAGTTAGTAAAGAATTGGGAATGAAGGGGAGGCAAGAAACACAGTTTATGGCAAGAGATACAAGAGAAATAGACCTTGTCAAAAAAATACACATCTTTCTGTTGAGCTTAAAAATGTTGTTGATAAAGATCATAATGTTTTCACTGTATACTTAAATCTCCGTAAGAAGATTTTGATTTAGAAATGAAGAACGGGGAAAAAGTAATGCAACTCTAGAGACTCAATTTGGTGTGTGCTAAATAGGTTCAGAAATACCTACACAAAGGAGAACTGTTTAGTGCCTCTGAGGCAGCAGGATTCAGGGGACAGTGCATTTCAGGGATGGTGTGAAGATGCACCTTCATTGGCTGTGTGCAGTTTTCTCCCACCACAGATCTCAAGTCAGGCATACAGTGCCCCCTGGGATCTCAGAGCATTCATGTTAGGTGGAAAAGGCCACATCACTCAGCTGTGCAAGCTGATGGAGATGTTCTGCAGGTGATCCCCCTTCCATGCTGCAGATTTATCCACCTTTATGCACTGTAACCAGAGCAGAACAGACCATGTGCTTAGTTACAAAGCTGGTCTCTGAGCACCTCAGGAGCCCAAAAAGCAATCTAAGTATGACCCACCCAAGGCCGTACGTGTTAATCACTGAACCAGCCTGTGATTTGCATGCTGATGCCTGGTCCCCACAGCTGGGTTGGGCAGAGGTGGACATTATGGGTGGGGCCAGCACAAAGCACCCCTAACCTTCCACGTCCTGCTCCCACAGTCTCCAACTTGGCAAGGACTGGGCCCTTACACAGGCCCCTGATCTCTTGGGTTTTGTAGGCTTTCTGCCAGTTCCTTTAGCCTCCAGTGCAGTCTGACACCCCACCCTTGAAAGATTGTTGACGTCAGTGCTAGGGCTCGCTGGAAATATGCTCTTCTGCTCTACAAGAGACATCTTTAAAATGATTGCAAAGTCCAGACTCCTATGCTAACTTGATCCATGGCATTTACAATGACTTCCAAGAAGCCAGGCCATGAGAACAGTGGTTTTAAATTGCTGTGACAGATGGTATGTGTTTTGCTCACAGCTGGTTGTATGTGAATATGTTATGTTCTTTTGAAAGGATTTGGCTGAGCAACAGAGGGAAATGCTACCAGTTTGCCTCGTCCTGGCTGCTGAGCTGAGAGTCAGGCAGAGTCATTTGTGGGGAGGGGAGACGGTTTCTTCCCTGAAAATCCTGGGAAAGGGAGAAAACTGCCAGGTGGGAGGATGCGGTAAGAGGGAACATCCCTCCTTTGGCAAAGAGGGAGCCCTTTGGCACCAGAAATCGGGACACGCAGTGGGTTGCTTCTCCCAGATGCCCAAAGGGGACTGGGGGGGCTGCATGCAATTGGAGAAGCTGGTACAAGGTGGCAGGACTAAGCCCAGACTTGAAGGAAAGGACCTGTCTGTAAGGATATAATGAGCAGGAGTGAGATTTGCTTACATTACATTTACATCTTAATTTCATACCAAATTTCCTTCAAGCTTTCTTGTCATAATTTCTCTTCCAGTAAAGCCTGGCTGTGGAGTTTACAAGCTCCTTCAGTTGTCTGGGCGTATTCACTCTCAGGAAAAGGCACAGACCTTCCCAAGAGAGCTGGGTATCACCCACTCTTCTCACAGCCAGCATCACCCGGAGCCAAGGTCCAAACCCAGACTGAGGGCTTTCAGCCCATTGCTGCAATTCCACCCTCTCCACCCAAGTATATTGCATTAAATATTACTCAAAAGAGGGATAAAAAACCTCAAAAATAAGTATTGCTAGTTCTATGAGAAGCCTTAAAATAATGTTTTCATGCCTCACCCTCCTCAGGAACAACAAAAAAAAGAGATGAACAACCAAAGGAGTATTAAGATACTTGCTGGCTAGAAAAGGAAGAAATGCAACCACACATTTCTGCAAAACAGGGCTTTGCAGCCTGTTTCTGCCACATTTAAGAGACATCCCAGAGAGGAAAGAGCTACTGGGAAATGACCAGTATGTTGGACTTGATCTTAAAGGTCTCTTCCAACCTAAATAATTCTATGATTCTGTGACCCCACATTGCAAGGCTGAGGCTGAGGCTGAGGCTACAGCTGGCTCTAGCCCCTTCCCCAGCTCTCCACCACAGAAATGCCCTCGGGCAGTCCTGACCAGGAGCTGTGGATTTCATATGGATCAGATGTGAAGTTCCTTTTTTTCTTCTGTATACGAGATGGGATTCCCAAACTGTGGTACAAATACCTGCAGAAATAAATTGCACATACACACGATCATGGCTTGATCCACCTCCTTCCTCCCTGCCTTACTGCCCAGCTGGGTGGGGAGTCGGGGCTGCTCCCACCACTGCCACCCCAGCAGGGGCACACAAGCCAGCTTTCACAAGGACCCTTGGAAAGCAGTGGGGCAAACTGCTCAGAGAAGCACACAACTCCTGGAAACAAGGATGACTGGAAATATAGCCCTATTTTTGTTTGGTTGGTTGTTTTTTTGGTTGTTTTTTTTTTAAACAGAAATAGAAACAGGAGAAAAAGCTTACTGAGCTTTCATTTGCAACCACTTTGTTGCTTCAAGAAGTGATGCTGCTGGTGAGGTCCACTGCAGGGACTTCCCACACCTCTTTGGGTTTTCTTCCCTTCTTGGCTTATTCATGACTAATCTCTTCTGTGAGGTCTCTCATCTCAGCCTCTTACCTTGCCAAGCTGGCTGCAACAATGTTTCCCAGAGAAAGGCAACAAGATGAGAGAGTAAAGTAGCTGGGCATTTCTCCAGAACCCTTTCAGACATGCTCCCAGATTTAAGTGGTATTTAGGCATACAGTTACCTCTCACTCTAGCAGTTATTTCAACTAATGCTGCCTAATGAAAATTTGTTGCCTTAAATTTTGCTTAAGAAAATTTTAGCTGGGAGACTTACTCTGCTAAAAATGTTAGGAAAAAAATAAGGATTTTTGTGTTCTGATTTAATATTTTAACCTGGGGGGTGGGTAAAGGACTTAATTTGAGCCTGCCCACTAAGAAAAACAAAAACCAATCATGAGTTGCTGCTTGATTCTTCATGTTCTGAGGTCATCTTGCTTTCTTAACACATTAGCTTTACTGATATATTTGAACAGATTTAACGCAACAGATCAAAACCAGGCTGAGCAGTGTATGTAAAACAGGTTAATCGGTATATGAAAAGATGCTAGCTTGACATTTGTATCTTTGGTCTAGATGCTAATTAACATTTTACAACTTTCATACTACTTACACATGTATTTTATCTCTTATGTCATTGTAAACAGAGATTTTAATTCAACATCTAAAGATTATTTAAGAACTATTTTGAGTGTAAGCACTTACACATCTTCCATGGTTCAACATTTATAGTTTCATCAAGGCTGAGAAGAACTCAGTTAAGATCAATGTAGTACTTAAAAATATAGGGGAAAAAATGATTTTGAAAGGCATTTGCAAATTAAGCATGTGTGTTTTAGAGGAGTTAAATAGACTATTAAGCTTTGAAACCTGTGACCTAAACCAGCACCAGCATAAACACTATAGGGTAGTCAATGACCCTTATCAAGATAGTAGTAGAAATGTCAAAATCTATTTTGTCTTTTCCCTCCTTCCTCTAGAATTTGCAGAAACACTTTTCTCAATTTCCTGGACAACTTCAGGCCAAGGCAAATTATCTAACCAAAATAATAGGCAATTTTTACCTAGTTCAATAATTTATAATACCAAACATCTCATCTATAGACAAAGATAGCTTGCTTCATTTGTTATTACTGAAAGCTCACTACCTGCTAGGCATGAAATAGTAAGCTCACTGCACACTAATCAGCCTTTTAATCATCCCTTTTTACAGGCACTCTTAGAGATAAGGAATTAGTTTCTCATTTCCTTTTGTATGCTATTTTGCATAATCAATGAGTATAAGAATTTATTGCAGCTCATCATACTTAAAGGACAATAAAATAAAATAAACAAGAAGCCCCCTAAACCCATGCGTTTTTGAGTAAACTCAAGCTAATGGAGCAAACAATTACTATTCCAGCATGCAAGAGTTATACAGAAATGCAATGGACAAGGATATTTATACATATAATTTATAGATGACAGACATAATACTTACTTATAAAGATCAAGGTTGTTTTCAACCATACATTACCACTTCTGGAAAATCAGTCTATGTTATTTTTAGTACAGGTTAGGAACTGGAGTAATGACTGAGTGATTTGCCAAGGACATGATTACACAGACTTGGAAAACTGGAAACTGTGATTTCTTTCCAAAGGGAACATGTATTATAGTCACAGCTGGTATCACTATGTAGAAGAGTTTAGTCCTATAATTCATGTTGTAAGAGACCAAATATATTTGAATACAAAGCTTCCTATTACCATGGTAACAGGAACTATCCTTGAGCAGACTTTAGTCAGGTTTGGAACCTACACAGAGACTGCAGTAGGGCATAGCGCTCTACACTTGGAAAGTGCAGTGTAGCACTGCCTAATCCTTGCTGTGCTCTAGAAAATTCACAGATTATCACTCTACTTTGCAGAGAAAAAGGCAGACACAGCAGGCAAATGAAAAGATATGAAAGGATTCACAGTTTATAGATATTTTTTTCCAACACCCCAATGTACTTCTCCCCCAAAGTAAAATCCAATGTAGGAAAATGCTTTATAGCTTTAAACACATGCTCAAGTGCCCTCAAAAATCAAAGGGATTTAAGTACACAGATGTGAGCTTAGCACACACTTAAGTGAAATCCTGCTGGATTACACACTGACACAGATTTGATATGACTGATTGAATCCACATTTCAATTACAGACATGTGTTTAAAGTCAAGGCAGTCACATGGTACAACATATCCATTGTACAATGCCAGTATTTTGCCTAGGAGTTGTTCTGCAAAGGGGTGGGTGTCGGTACAAAAGAATTAGGAGAGAGTAGAGACACTGAGATTTGTCCTTCACTAGCAAGGTTGTTAGCTTGCCTAGTTTGTCTAGAAAAACACAAGTTTTTAATTTTAGTCTAATTAAAGCTACTTTAAGGCCATGTTTCCTGTAGTACCTCTTCTTTTTCCATCTGAGAAGTTTGTCCAGGTAGCTTCCATATTGAAGACTTGGTCACAGCTGCTTCTCAGTCATGGCTTTCAGAGACTTCCGGATGCAGCACTGGTCCCAGCAGATGGAAAATGTGCCATGCTTGTCCTATGCATCTTAGCTGGAGCCCTGGGATGAACCAGAGTGCTGTGTTGATGGCTTCAGCCAGTTCAGAACATCCAGAGCATCCTAGGCAGGTGTGCCATAGATGGTCTATCCCTCACTGCACTCATCTTCTCAAATCCCAGGCTGAATTATAGGACATTTCCCTGGAAAGAAACAGTATCAAAGGAATGATGGTACTAGTTCTTACTTGCAACTTAACCAGCCTTCGATATTCCAGAGTTTTGAATAATTGGTCAGACCAGAAAGAAGTAACTGTTAACATGATTCGGTCTATTTTGCTGCAACAGTCATTGTTCATCTATCCTTGAAAAAATTATGTCATCCAGGATGAAATATTCATCTTTCCTAGAAAGGTCTGTAGCACTGAAATTCCTTTCAGTTGGAAAGGAATTTCTTGGAACTGTTTTACACTTACAAGTTTATTAATTAGTACAGCTTGGGTAACCAGGACAATCCCAAGTTTTAACCACATGTAGGACCCAACATAAAACTAATCTCCTTGTTCCTTCAAAAAAAATGTGGTTAGTAAATGGCTTGGCAATGCTCTGCCTGGGTAAGGACAAAAAATAATTCACAGTGGAGACTTGTGATCTAAAGATAATTCAGCATAAGACTAGGATGAAAGGCAGAAAGAGGTTAAGCACCTTTCAGAGGAAAATACTGCTCTTTACATTACATATAGAGGGTATCAAATAAAACACAGATGAATCAGATAGGAGCTTTTTCTTTCAAATGTTGAGCACATTTTGAAGAGGAGGTCCTGACTACACTGATGGCTGCAGTGAAGTTCTGCAAAAATGGCTTTCCTGTTCTTTCAGCCTTGCAAATACCATTGAAAAGGGGAAAAAAAAAGGACAGAAAATAAATTGGCAGTGCCTGAAAGGGGCTTGGGAGGGTTCAATGAGAGGATCTTCAGATGGAAGCAAGGTGTAAAACAGCAAAGAAAATGTTGGATGCAGGAAAAACGTCCCAAGAAGAAGGCCTGTGGGGATGAGGAACAGACCATCAGTGAAGAGGTTAAACCCCAGCCCTTGGGTCATTCAAAGTGATGCAAAAACACGCTGCAGGGAACATTCACACAGGCAAGAGTAAGATAATCTAACAGAGATTTTCCGTGTATGGTGTCTAGTATGGTGGAAGAGGCTGAAATTGTATCCTATCAGACTCACCTCTCCTCATGGCTGGTTGCTTTCTTTCAGAAAAGCGGTGTACACTAGACATACAAGAATATATAAATGCCAAAACATACCCTCAGTATTAGCATCTCCTGCTTCCTCTGGACTAGCAGGTCTGTGATCCACCAGTTATGCACCTTAATTTGCAAAGGTCCTCTCTCAAAGGAAGTGCTGGTTGGACCATCACATATTTATGACACCCCTTGGACCTAGATTTTTCAGACCTTTACCCAATGGTTCTATGGGTTGAAATAGGTCCATGGAGAGGAAGGTTGTTGAAGAGAGGAGAGCACATAAATGACATGATCACATTACCAGGCCAGAAATACTTGGCGTTCTGTAAAGGAGTGTATTATTTACACACAGGGCATTTCCAACAGTTGCATCAAACACCAACACATACATGGACTTAGGCAGCTCCTGAAATGCTTCGCTGAGTAGAGAGCTCTACAAAGTCAGCGCCTTATTTTCAGGACTTGTGAACAAGTAAGGAATCCCACTGGAGTCAATGGAAACAGGCAGCACCACCAAAAATCAAGCCACACCATTAAAAATCAAATATGTGGCTAATTGAGAAGTGAAGCAACTACCTTAAAATGCTATTAAAAAATGACCTCAGCACATGTACATTCCTCATGCTTTGGACTAAATTTCTCTTAAGCAAGAGGTAAAATCATAGAATGCTTTGGGTTGGAAGGGACCTTTAAAGGTCATCTAGTTCAACCCCCATGCAATGAGCAGGGACGTGGCTAGTTAGAAGAAAACACAGCAAAAAACAGTTGCTTAGCTCTATCCTGCTGCAGGTAAGGATATACTCTGTGATAGGTGGATATATGCTACAGACACTCATTTTTACTTTTCATGAACATAGTAGAGGGTACTTTGTTAACACCTGACAGACCCTCAGCTGATCCCCCAGTTACTGCTTTTGAGAGCAGCTCCAGGATGAAGTGCCAGCAGATGGGCTGAGCTGAGAGCTGAGAGCATGCAGAAGCCTAAGGTTGGTAAGGCCGTACCTTTGGGTACAATACATTAAACAATACGTTGTTTAATAAGATCAGCTGCCTCGTAGCACTACTGGACAAGCCTGCACCAACATGGGTAAGTGGATTAGTTTGTAGTATTAGTAAAGGTGGTTTAAAATAATCGGGCTGTTTTGTGTCTGAAGCAGCCAAGGGTTGTGAAGGATCATTTCTCCTAATTCCAGCTGTCTCAGATGAAAATACCTCTCGTGCCCACTAGATCAACCAGTCCCTCCACCGGTAATAACTACTTTTTTCGTTTTTCTAACTAGGCTGCTTCCCAACCCATTTCCAAGTAAAATGAGCCATGTGAGTAGATCTCTAGCTTTTAAACTGTTCAGTGAAATAATCTGTTACTCCAACTGGAGTGTGTTAGTGGGGAGCAATGCTGCAGGAACTGTGGAAACAATAACCCTTGCAGGGAGAGGAGGCAATAATTTCTCCAGCCAACTCAGTGCAGCTGAAAGAGTCCATGTCCAAAGCCCAGGAACATCACATGATCTGCTTTGGCAACTCTAAGAAATTTAACCTTCTGCTGTACGTGGTGACTTGTTAAACCATTCCAGAAAGTCCCACATGAATATATCCTTAGGCAAAAACCAACACTAAACTACGTGGCGGCTGGAGAATTATTATCTTTGTGCAAGTTTTATTTGCTGGTGTACATTTACTTACGAGAATGGAAAATACAATCCTCTCTATGACATCCATATTGTAAAACTAGAATTAAACAAAAGCACCCAGGGCATAAAATGTACTCCCATAAATCTAAATCCATAAAATAAATACAAAAATTAAACAAGCCTCTTTTCCAGGAACCAGTTACAACGGTTTCTTTTCTTATTCAGAAGAGATATGCTTACAACTTAAAAAACAAAGAAATAAAACCAAAACCAAACCAAACCAAACCAAACAAACAAAACCCAACAAAGCAAACAAAAACAACAAAACAAACAAACAAAACCAAAACAAAACAAAACAAAATCATTTTGGGAAGGAGTGGGTAGATATTTAAATACCACTGAGGAAGGTGTTGACAGAAAAGGGATAAGAAGATATCATCTGACCATAAACACATTTAGGCTTGTCACTTCTTTTCATTACAGCTCTACATCTAACTTCCAGTTAGAGCATTGAGGCTGTCAGCTTACCTCCACTGGAACTACAGCTTATTGCAGTTCTTATTAGTGGATTCTTTGAACAGTTCCCTTCAGTGTCAAGTTGGGATTCCGTGATCTGAAAAAATGTCACTTCTGAAAGTATTTGTGCACTCTTTTGGGTGGGATTTTCCATGTTCCTTCACATTTTCAAATGTTTTAAGTTACACAAGCTAGAAGCTTCAAACCTTTCTCAAGCCCCTGTGGTATGTGCTCTATTATGTTACAAATGACAACTCATTAATACCCACCTGCCTGTACATATTCTAAAGTAGAGAAGGTACTGGGAAGAGCAGATTACATACAGCCCACCAGAAGATAACACATCATCTGTGACCTGATTCCTACTGTCTTTTTCACTAGACTTTGCAGATGTGGCCAGTAAATGGACTGCAGATGTGGCCAGTAATTGGACTACAGACCCAGAGTTCAGCCAGAGTACCTTGGGCATGGGGGGGAAATGGTTGTCAAGGCAGATGAGCATCTGATGAAGTGAGGTAAGTAGGGATCAACTGTTGATGTGGTTGTACAATGGATAAGGAAGAGGAGAGTTCAGTTGCTCTTGACCCAGAATACCATGCCCATGCACCCCAAAACACATCCCAACAGCCAGACAGAAACACAGAGAAGACTAAAAGTCCAAATGACAATGAGCATCAGGAAGAGAGCAGGTGAAACTACAGCCACCACCAATGTCCTAGGGATTTTGACAGATGAAAATGGACTGATGAGTGGAGGAGATGGTCTGCCACAATTCCCACTGAAGTCAATGCTGAGACATGCTGACCTCTACTACGTCTGGATTGTACATGAACAAAAATTGCACTGGCCAGGCTAATACTAAAACTATTTGCAGATGATGAACAGATCAAAGATGAAATAAAGCAGAGACCAGGAAAAAAATTTAAAAAAAGAGAGCAGTGATAAAGAGGTAAGAGAGGAAGTTTCCCTCTTCAGGAGACAGAAGAAGCTGAACAGGTTGAAGGTCCAGGAGATGCTCCCAGAAGGGAATCAGGACTGGAGAAGATTTATCTGGCAGGTTTATGGAACCCCTGTTTCCACTACATCCAGCCTCTTCTGATAGATCAGGCCTTCCCATACAACAGATGAAATAACTCCCTACTTTCTGCACACAGCCAGGAAACAGAAAACTTCTCAGGAAATTATCCCCTGAGAAGGATTTAATCCTTTTCCATTGAGGGTTTATGATGACAAACAATCCCATCTCTTTTCTAGTAAATTCCAGCTTTAGGGTCAATCAGTTGCAGTTGTGCTAATCCATAATTACTGACTTCTTTGCCTGCTCATGTCTTGATTGTGAAACCTGCAGATGAACCAGAGTGACCTCCGTCTGCCCTTCTGTACCATATTTAGGAACAAGGAGGTACATTTAAGGCTCCAGAACAACTGTGCACATACTGTGGATGCTGGAGCAGGGCAAGGATTTTTCTTTGTGAGGGCAGGTCTGAAAAGGTTACATCCCAAACTTTTGACTTGTAAAGGCAAAGAAACCTGTGGGTTTGTTTACCATGGTCGACTGCAGCAATACTGCTTTTTATGTCAACATACATTTTAGTCAATGTTAGCTTGTACTCTGCAGTGATGGGCTGTTTGCAGTAACCTTGGGAATACTGCTCTTATCTTACATTTACACAACAAGTGCAAAGAAACAAGATTAGGTATTTTTCCACAATGTTTAAAATGTCTTTTTTTTTCCTGTCTTGAACAAGTGCTGAACTTTAAACATTTCAAATGCATACGGCCCCACTTGGAAGACGTACAGTTACTGTGGTACTAATCGTTTGCTGGCAGGTCTATCCTGATCAGAGCATGCCTTGTATTACCATGACTATGCCGTGTATCTCAGGTCAAGTGCAATGGTTGCCTGGGACTGCAGTAAGGGGAACAGAAATTTGAGTCACAAAAATGAGCTGGACTAGGACTACTGCCAGGATGGATAGACATGCACTGTAGCTTCTCTCTGGAGAAAGGGGAGAACTCTGCTAAGGAACCAGGCCTATCACAAGCATTTGGATGGATGGGATTGATAGAAAATTAATTCAGCATAATTTACTGTCCCCAAAGGAAGGAAATTTTGCATATATAACCCTGTGTGCACATTTTATTTCAGCCACGTGATTCTGAGGCTTCTGCCTCAGAAAACTTACCCTGTACCCTCCCACCAGAAATTATTTTAAAAGTCACATATTAAACCCAACACAGGAGTTCTGTGACCAGCTTTACTGGAATCACTGTATGCACATCCTTAAACATAGTATTCAACCACACCACGATTTCATCCATGCCTGTGGTAACAGCCATCTCCCAGGAAGGCTGTGAAGTTTCATTTGTCTCTCTCTGCCAAACAGCAGAATAAACCCCGCTGCCCCACTGACAAAAGTGCACAACTTGTTTGAAGCACATCATACCAGATGGAGGAGAGGTGGCAGGTCTGCAGCACCCACACACATACTTGCTCCAGGAAAGCCTGGTTTTCTCTCATCTCTCTTGCAGGACTGAACAAGTGCATTTGCTCCTATGTGGGTAGGGGGCTTGCAGTTTTGGTGGGTTTTTTTTCTTAAAAAAAGGGAATTTTGTCAATTGCTCCACAAGCAGCATCTCCTGTTTCCTGCAGAGAGCAGCTGAGGTAAGCTGCACAGCACTGTAATGTGTATTTAAAGTTAAAGATGTTTTTGGTGGATGTGAGACTCAAGGGAAGGATTGCTGGAATGTCAGCTCCAGCTGCTACAGATTTATTTCTTTCAGGTCCGATCCTACATTCTGGCCTCACTCTACAGGCCCTGACACTTCCGGAGTTCATGTTCTGCTCCTGCAACATCCAGCACCTTCAGAGGGGAACTCCCTCAACTTCCCTGAGAAGTGTTCTGCTTCCTGGCTGTGTGCAGAAAGTCAGGAGCTATTTCATCTGTTGTACGAGAAGGCCTGATCTATCAGAAGAAGCCGGATGAAGGGGAAACAGGGACTTCATAAACCTGTCAAATAAATCTCCAGCCTTGATTCCCTTCTGGCAGCATCTCCTGGACCTTCAATGTGTTCAGCCTTTTCTGTCTCCTGAAGTGAGAAACTTCCTCTCTTACCTCTTTATCACTGCTTTTGGTTTATGGTCTCACCTACAAAAAGTTCACGTTTTCATTTTTTAAACTATTTGCACACTTGATCAACTGTTTTCATGCAAAGCACTGAGAAGCTGGGGACTATGGCAGGATTGTTTAGGAGCAGCCTCCAGGGACACAGCAAGATTGGCCTAATTAAACATGGGTATTTAAATTTACTCATATGATATCCCTGTGAATACTGGAAAACCTTCACAAGACAGCACAGATCTGATGATTATATTTTTTAATTTTCTAGTACATCTGGAGCTGAAAGTGCTTTGTAACACTATACAAACTGATCTGCTATGACCAAAACAGGGCCAGTGTGCAAGTGAGTGCAGAACCTGTTTAACACTGCACCTAAAACCTTAAAGGGACTAAAAGCTGGAAATGAAGAAGAGGGAAGCAGCAGCAAGCAGAAAAGTATGAATCTAACCAGGACAAAATATAACCAGTGGTATTAAGTATGTCACTGCAGCCAGTATAGGATGGTGACTTTTGCTATAATTTTGCCATCATAACCACACTGTTGGTCAGGCTACTTGACCTGCTTTCACTGCTTATCTGTTAAGGATTTGTTCTGGCACGTGACTGTGAAAAAGGGGTTAAAAAAAGGGTTAAAGTTTCCTGTAGCAGGGATATTCCAGTTGCATGACTACCTCAAAGGATACTACCCAGAGCAAAGGGACTCTGTTAGTTGTGCAGGACGCCTACTGCTTTTGTCATCTTCATAATTGCTCAATTGAACTGCCTCTAACTCATTAAACATGTCTCAAATTTACATCACCAATTACAAACAGTAATTACCCAAACCCTCAAAATTGGTGTTTGCTTGACAGCAAAATTCAGCACTTGTTCTCCTCAGTGGACCTCTTGCAGAAGCCAAAGTAATATCAAGAAAAGGAAACATGTAACAGAAGCAAGTGGTATTTCATATTTTCCAAATGGTTTAATAGGAGTAGAAAACAGAGGGGTTCCTTCCTACATGCTGCCCTAAGCTAACATTCACCCTGATGAATACTGAAGGGAAATTACAAGTTTCCTTAAAAATGCCTGTTGTTCCTGCAGAGCTCATGTTGCTTAGAGGGATTTACAAGGCTTCAGCTTTGCACTGGGGCTTTTGTGTTGATAAGGCATCTTTCAACAGGAAAAAAAACCCAAACCAAACCAGAAACATGCAATTCACAGAAGTCACCACAAACATTCCCCAGCACAGCAATTTCTGCCAGCACGATAAAATAAAACAGCAATACTATACAAGAGCACAGGGCCAAGGACTGAAGAGAAGCAAGTAGAACAAAAGTAAATTACTGGTATTTATTTTCACAGAAAGCAACTAAGTAAAAAAAAAATAAAAAATCACACTTCCCTATACACTATTTGTCACTCTTTAGTGAAACCAAAATAGAGTTAAATCATCTCTTCCAACAATTTTCACTTATTATATTTCAAAACCAAACTTCTCTAAACAGAAGAGTATCTTTCAGATCTTAAATGTTCCTCTGGTATAAATGTAATCTTATTTTGGGGGAAAACAAAAGCCTTACATAATTTGTGAGATTGCATTAAAAAAACAAACAAACAAAGCAACAGATGAATGTCAAAGTAACACAGTAGTGGTGGTCTTTAGTTTAGTTTATGAACAACCACATTATATCAATACTAAAGCTGGTGTTGGAGAAATTAGGTCTTAACTGAAAACTGGTTTAAATCCAGAGGAAATACCCTTTGTAGCACATGCAAGAATGTAAAGTTTATCATGGCAGAAAGCCCTGCCTAAAGCTTACAAAAAATAATTTCTGTGCTACCAGACAACCACAAGAGATAATTTTTAAATTGCAAGAATAGGATGCTGCCCAGAGCTTTGGACAGTTATTAGAATTTCCATCCTAACATTTGGGGGGGGGGGATTTTTAAGAATTCACGTTTTGTGCTTTTCAAATTTAAACAGAATTTGGCACCTAGAATAATACAAGTAACAAGAACTTTATCATCAGAATTAACACAATTAATTCCAGCTTACTACTTTCTCTTAGACAGACGCCACAGGGATGCAAGTTGCTACAATTGTGCGAGATTCATTTTACTCGCTTACTCATTTACTCATTTACCTCGCTACTCATTTGTGTACATGGCTGAGGTGCTTTCCAGATCTTCCCACTGACCCTCAACAAGAAAACAGACAGAAAACCACTCTGGTAGAAACAGGAAATCTGTAACCCCAAGCAATGGCTTTGTAATAGTGCCACTAGTGAGATCTGCCTCAAGAGGCATTCTAAGCAACAGTTTATATTTTACATCCTCTAACTGCATTAATACTAATGCTCCACACCACATGTCTTCTATAAAAGCTGTCCAAGCCAACTCAGGCCGTTATCTAGGTACCAGTACACAACAATCTCTTCTATTGGCTGAGGATGGTGCCATCAGCGTCACTCATAAGGGCGTGACAGGTTTATGAGACTGTGAGTGCACAAAAGTAGACAACAGAGACTTGACCAGGTAGGTGATGGTTGTAAATCACATGAACTGTATGGGATTCACAGGATTAGAAGGTTTTTACGTGCAACCAGGCCTGGGGTTTCCTTTGAAAATGTGGGCTGGCATTAAGCCTCAGACGCAGCCTTAGATTATGTGAAAACTCTGCAAATTCTGGCCATTTGAACAAGATGATGAAAATCAGATTTTTCTCCTCCCAGATAAAACTGGGTGTTTATCAATGTCGCCTCCATCAACATCTTCCTTAGCTCAGCTTTCCTCAAAAAGAAAAAGACAAACGACCAGCCCAGAGCAGCAGTGGTGGAGAAGGGATGTGACACAGCCCAACCAGCGAGAGCAGATGTGATCACCTCCAATCCTCCCCACAGCTCCAGAACAGAGCCAAGAGGTCTCAAGTGTGGGTACCCCTTGTAGCTTATGATACCAACCAGTCTCCTTTCCAATGTCTGCCGATATGGCAAAACCTAACCAGTAATGACTACAGTGGATGTCTGTTTTATGGTCTCACTGCTGAGTACCAGGGCAGGGCACCTGGGCTCCCGGCAGTCCTCTTACCAGCAAACCTAAGCTCTTGAGAAGGGCTCTGCCCAGTAAGTAAGAGAGATCTGGCAGCACTCAGCTGCCCATTAGTCCCTCTGAATGTCCCTGTGAAAGGAAATCAAAACACATTAAAAAAACTGAATGTGTGGTTTATTATATTTAAGATGCTATTTTTCTATAGGGTTTAAATATGTCTGTCACATAGTTAACAGTAAATGAATGTAATTTTACATGTTCAGTATTTTGATACACAGTACAGGACTACAAGTGTGGTAAAGGAGCATGGGAAATTAGTATTTCCTTGATGCACGTATCAAATCCTGCAGCACCACTTAAAAGCTCAGAGTAAGGACTCAAGCTGCAGTATTACAAGCACTACTAAATAAACCAAGAGACATAGCTACATTAAACATTAGAGAAATGAAACAAATGACACAAGGGTTTAATATTTAAGAATCGATACAGGATTAAAATACTAATATTTTTAATGTCCTGGTTTAAAATTAATAAATATAAAAACAATATAAAAATATACACCAGTTGATAAAAGGATGCACTGAGTAAGGTTAGAAAGCTAAATTTCACTTTCAAATGTATGCAGGTATGTCTTTAGGGAGAGGATTTCTGTGTAGCTGCGGCTGGTCTTTCGGAAGAAGTCCAGGCTTGTGAGCTGTTCAATGTCACGCACACGTGCAGTGTGCATCTTGAGAAGATCTTCAACCCACTTGGATTCATCCTCCAAGTTCTGAAAAAAAAAATATATATATATATAAAAAATATTTTTATAACATGACATGTCAAAAATCAGCTCCAAAAGCAA
>WTSP01016892.1:68033-84826 GCA_025331215.1 Actenoides lindsayi
TCCTTCTCTAGAGACTTTCAAGACCCGCCTGGATCTGTTCCTGTGTGGCCTGCCCTGGGTGTTCCTGCGCTGGCAGGCGGGTTGGACTTCATGATCTCCAGAGGTCCCTTCCAACCCCTACCATTCTATGATTCTATGATTCTACGATCTGACCAGCACCTCATCTAACACAATAATAATCTTCCCACTTTACTGCTAGGAGACCATTACAATTTATTACTTAGTTAGGACTATGGTTTATGTTGGTACCCGTAAAATCCTGTTATTGGAACACACATATTAGTCACTGATAGAAAAAAAACCTTTCACTAAGCATCTCCCAATACGAAAAAAAAAAAAGAAAAATAAAATAAAATTAGGAATGTGATGCTGCCAGAGTCAGTTCAGGGTCTGGTTGAGTGGGTGTAACCTCTTTCAGGGGACTGCTCCTGCTGCATGCCTTGTGCCAGCTCCGGCACATGCTGGAGCCATCCACAAACTAATGTAACTCACTAATACACCAGAAGATAAGCCCTGCAAAACACTGCAGTTACTGGCTGTTTTAGTGTGTTAACCAGCCCAGCAACATGTCCCATGAGAAGTGCAGCCAGCAACAGGGACTGCACAGCGGGGAGCAGATATGGGAAAAGAACAGAGCAAACAGGACTTTTCCCCCTTTGGCCTCTCTGGATGGTACATCTGCACCACTGCTGGGGAAGCAAGTTAGGAATGAAGGGTTGTGCCTCCAGGCATTTGGATTCCAGTGTGTGTGACTTGGCAATCTTGCTGATAAAGATCTGTTTCTGGGCTTACTCCTGAAAATGAGCTCTTTCCTAGCTGTCTCAGCAAGGTCCTCTGACAAATTGATCTTCTTATCAATCAAGACTAAGCTTGACCAATGCCAGAGCCTACTCAATGCAGCAGACGTGCTACAGACCAGGCATTGGGTCAGCCTGCAAAGGCCAGAAGGGTGAGAGTGATCGTTTGCTCAGAGAGGACATGAAGTACCAGCTAGGTCCCAGTTGGCTGCTCTAAAGCAAACGTCCATGACCCAGTTAACATTTGTCTGCTTTGAAGCTTTTCAGCTTTCCTCTCCATGTCACTAGCAACCTGAGGCCCAAACCCATGTCTGGAACATGAGAAGAAAAATGCAAATTAAGAGGAAAGAGAGGGGAGCGTGCCCTGCTCACTCCCCTTTGCTTACAGTGCCATGCTCCAGGAACGCTGCCTTGCAGCACACGGCAGCAGGAAGCCTTCTGCTCTGCCTTCAGCCTGGAGACCAGGCTGCAAGCCTGCAAACAGGCCTCAACAGGGCTATTACTACAAACACAACCACTGTGACATTTTTGTTGTCTTCAAGCCTTCCTTCCAAGCAGGAAATCTGTATTTTACAGAGCTCAGAGGGACATCCATCTGCTACAAAGTTCAATTTTTTAAATACATGGAGGACTCTAAGAGTTTGCAAAAGATCTGCAATATGAATAATATGAATCCTACAGGATTGCCAGATTGGTTTAAACCAAGTCCAGCAAGGCAACATTTACAAGACCCCAGAAAATCAATCAATTGATCTAGGTTTTAGGTTTTCCATTCCACAACTGGTCCATGAAACCTCACTGAGGATTTGAATCACAGTGATCAGCTAACATGGTATTATATTACTGCAGAACAACAAATGAAGTGTATACATGTAAAATTATGGTTTTCTCCATCTGTGCTGGTTAGTCTCACCTCAATAGTTCAGTGAGTCTTAGGAGGAAAAAATAACAATTGAAAACATTGAACATGATCAGAGTGTAGACAGGTGAGTGAGGAACTCACTTATTAAAAGAGAAATTTAAAGGTTTTGCTAAAAGGGAAAACAGCAGCTTGGTGGAATTTTCTAGTAGGGTTCCTTCAGCTTTGGTCTTGGAAAGGATGGTGAGCCACCATTATAGTACAGCTATGGAAAAAGCAAATCTAGATAGTATCAGAAGAATTGTGTCCAGTGGAAAGAAAAGTATTTTCATTTTGAGATCTCAGCTGGAGTATTTCGTCATTCGTGTTCCAGAAAATTCAGACCAGAACAAATATATAGGAAGGCTACTAAAATGCTCATCCTCTTTTACAAGAAGAGTAAAAAAGATCCTGGGTCTCCCATGAAGAGAGAAGTATATACCTTGAGAATCATCATAAATCATCAGTAGGGTAAATCCCAAAGAAGCCCAGTGAAGGGCTATTTAAGCCATAGAAAAATGTTGACACAAGAATAAATGGGTATAACCTCACCATGAATAAACACAGTTTGGAAATGGAACACACTCAAATAAGAAAAGTAGTGGTGTTCTCCAACAGCCATGTGAAGAGAGAAAATGTGTGTGCAACAAGAGCGGGAGGAAAGCTAATATTTCTTCAGATTTTAAAAGAAAGCTGTGGAGAGGTTATGGAAAGAATCTTATATTATGCCATGCATTTCATCCATTAAGTTTGTGAGGGTTTACACAATCACTTCTTTGAACAACTATGATGGAACACTGTGCAAAAGTAAGACTGACACTGTATTTGAATGGCAAAGTTTTTGCCTAGCTGTATTTTCATTCAAGACCTACATTTAAATGTTTTTGGAGTGGTTCTTTGCTATGTGGAAGTACCAAACAACGTCTACTAATGACCTTGTAGTAGCATTGAAGTTCCTCCCAGAACTGTAAGGACATACACCATAAGTAGCATGACCTTCAGAGAAAAGAAGTCTGGGTTGGAATAGAAGAAATCCCAGAGTAGAAGAGGCTGTCATTCTAAATAGTTTGTAAAAAGATTTCAGCAGTTCAAGAGGTCACTGACACGCAATACAGGGAGGAAAAAGAATTGACTTTGTCATAAAATTACATATGGGCAGAAATAAAAGGACAGAGGCACTAATAACTGCCAGATTAGTAACTTCCAGATCACCAACTGGATCGTGATTCAGAGGAAAGCAGTCCAAAGAAAAAACACAAACACAATGAGATATATGTAGGACTTCCCTAGACTGCTAGTGGAAGACATCTCTGCCCAAAGCAGGGAAGGGTCTTACGAGGGGGATGCTAGATTTGCTCAAGAGAGAGGATGCTGCTCCAAAAGCATGGTCTTAAAAAGAGGGACCTGAAAGCAGGCGATATTTGATGAATGAGAAAGAAGCAGTGTTCCAGGTGAATTGTGTACAGAGCTGGAATGACTATTTCTGCCTGTAGCTGGAACAGGAGCCTTAACTTTTTGTGCCAGTACAAAATTCATAATATTAATGCGTTCATTCAGGAAATGGTCTCCTGGCAGCCTATAGTGAAGCGTCTGTGTGCAGGAATCTGCACAGCTGTGTAACGGGAGAAGAAGTTCAGGCAGAAGGACAAGTCTAAATACAGCTCCTTGGGAGGACTGCTGTCCTTGCAGAGCGCTGGAGCCCATGGGGACCAGAGCAGTCCCCTGCCACGTGATCAGCTGCCAAGGGTGTGTGTGTGTTACATTCAGCAGTGCTGACCAGACTGAAGCCTTTATACTTCACCAGGATTCTTACACTGTAGGATCTTGCATCCTAAAGGAAGATAGAAAAGGAACCATAAGGGTTTCTGGTCATCTCTGTTGGTGAGAACCCAAACTTTTCCTTCGAATCAAGACATGTTCTGGAAATGGCAAGAGCTGACACTTTACCTTTGGTAGGCTTTAGCATATATTTTTAATACCATGTGGGCTGAATGTAGTCATGATGTTTGATGCACTCAGACTGCCATAGCAGACAGACTCCTGCATATGGAAAGAGACCTCAATAAAAACATCAGGCTGGCTGCCAGCACAATATGTCTACACACATAACCTCCTCTCAGTCAGCAGACACTGACAGTATCTGCTAAAATGTAGAAGCCTACAGATTGTTTACTGCCAACCTATTGCACATCAGTTCTTCCAGACAATTTTAGGTGCAGTAATAGTACCATATTGTCTCTGATATCACAGAGGAGCGCTTTTGTCTAACGAGGTGAACATGGCACTTAAGAGTCACTACCCTGTGCTTTCATTCAAGACATCAGAAAGCACTAGCATCTAATAGCAATCGTGTTTCACATGTCCCAGAGATATATTTACCATAGGGCTACAGTAGTGCAGCAGAACTTACATTACAGCTCTCGTCATTGTCAGGCCGGTGGGGAAGGATGTATGAGAGAACGGAGAGTGGTCCATCACACTTGTCGGCTGGCTGAGTGAAATCTAAGCAGCTGGTTATGATGGCATAGTAATGAGTAGGAACGGGGATGGCGCTGCCTTCCACAAACCTGGAGGAATAAAGCAAACATTTATCCACAAAGGATAAATTTGTTGGGAAGAATGTTACACAAACAGCATGGTCTTTCCTCCCCTACGTGTAAGGACACACATACACTGTTGAGATGTTTTTGATTCCTAAACACTATCTGAAAATGAGCATTCAACTAGCTCATGTTTTGACACTTATCTATAGAAATACCACATGCCAGTGCTGAAAGGCTTCCTCAGTTCAGGGACATAGAGAGAAAACATTACTGAATAGCGAAAGACTTGAGTATCTAACTCAATAGCACTGCTATGTTTTTCTCTGGTGTCCAGTTGTTCTGGAGAAGAGAAATAAATTATTTGGAACATAATTCAGCTTCACCTCAAGGATGAACAAACACTTTATTCCAAAGACAAGGTGAACAGTTACCTTCTGAATTGCCATTTCCACTGTCCTACTTAGAGGGGCATTCAGTTGTGATGAACAATAATTTTAGAAAGACCTAGAACATTATATCTCCTCCCCAAAAGCAAATATTGTGCAGATAATTAAGTGTTCAAGATAAAGCTGACACTAAGAGAAGCAACAGCAAACCAATTTAAAGACAAACTCTTACTGTTTTATTTTGTCAGGTGTGTCATGTAAACCATCATAGTCATAGTCAAAGACTGGTCCACTTATAACATTGACTCCGTTTCGTTCAGTGGCATATCTCTTCACCAAAACTCTTTGGAAATAGTTCCATACCTCTACGGTGGGGAAACAACGAAAAATAAAACACACCAAGATTTTAATAAGTCAAATTGTGTCAAGATTATAAATAATTTTTCTTCCTGAAAATATAAATCCAGTGGACATCATTCACATGATGATATGGGAAATCAAAGAGCATTACAGATGTACTGCAGCTTCATTCAGTTTGGTCAATCAAGCCTATTCAGATGACTTCTCTGTTGATTTTTTCCCCCAACCAGTGATAAAATAAATGCATTGTACCACTCCCAGGCTGGCATTGCCACAGACATTGCACAGAGAGCCTGTTGTTCCTTCACCAAGCAGTGGAAACAGCTATTCACACACTTTTGATGTCCCTGTAAACACTTTCTTTGTCCTTCTTATCTAGTTACAGGGAATGGTGCTGTGGATTTTTTAATTCTAGAAAGGAAACAGCATGATTAAAAGCAAACCCAAAATTTTTAAAAGAAAGGTAAATACAAGGGTCCTGTTCTTCCAGTTAAATTTCCTTTTGATTCAAAATGTCTAACTTTAAAATTAGGTGCCATCAAGGATGATCAAATTATGGTGTGCCATCTCATTATGGCAACTTTGGGGAAAAGCATGACATTATTTGTGCTCAACACCCTCCTCAACCATAAAAGTTAAGATTCTTGAAGAGATGGGAAACACACTGGAATCTCCAGTTACATTATTCTTTTCCTTCTTTTTTTTTTTTTTTTTTTTTTTTTAATTTTCTTTTTATTTTAACACTAACAGAAGAATGTGAAAACGAAGCACCTCAGACTTGTAAAACTAACTTCTGTCTTGGCAGCTCAGATCATTAAGTCTCTGGTTCCCCGGTGGAGCTGGCAAAGCCAGCCTCAGCCAGTTCCCCAGTATGTTTTGTCCTAAGGCTGCTCAGTGCCACGTGAACTGCCTGCTCTGGCTGATGCAGAGGGCCCCCCAAGCAAAGGTCTAACAAGAAGCTCAGCTGCAGTAACCACTTGGCAGTACCACTCCTCCAGCTGCTCGCTCTTCCAATGCATCAGCGTTAACAATAAAAACAGCTCAAAAAGGAAAGCTTTTTTTTTTTTTTTATCCCCAAAGTTTTCCATCTTTTCCCCACTTAGGTTTCAATTGCAGCCACATAGACAGCAATGTCAGTGCAATGGGGGGACCAGCCCAGGGCCATTCTCAAACCAGACTCACTACAGAAAAGATGGATACAGCATTATTGCCTGAGAGGGTAGGATGGGACAGTGAATTAAAAAAAAGCAAAGCAGACGAGGGGGCCACAGCCAGCACTGCCAGCAAAGCCAACATAACATAAAACTGCCACCTCGCATTTTCCCTGTCATGGAAAAAGCTCTGTATAATGAGCTTATAATTAGCTCTCAGCATTGTAATCTGCATGCCTGTAGTGGTTCATAATTCACCAGGAATTATATCAGTTCCAGGATCTGTTCTCAGGGAATCCTTCACCCACTTGTGAAGAGAAAGGCCACTAGAAAAAATGAGGTGCTAGTGGTGGGTTGTTCTCCTGTGATTAGCATCTCAACTCTTTTGCTTAGAGTAACATTAACATGAAGAGCATTTTTATGAAGTGATTTGAGAGTGGGAATTCCCCAATAATTTTGCAGTCCGTAATCAGTTAAGTACCTTTGCTCAAATTTCCAGCAAACATCACCACTTGTTCCTAGTCAGAGGTTTCTCAGTTAAAAACACACTTTTCTGGTTAAAAAGAAAAAGCATCCCATAGTCTTTGATGTCTATCCAAACCTCTCTGGCCTAAAATCTGAATTGGAAATCTCACAAGAACAGGCTCTTGAGATTCTTCCAAGGCTTCTCAATTCCTGCCAAGCCAAAAATGCCACCAGAATAGTCTGATGGTTTTCCTACCTCTTGGCAAAGCTAGAGAGAAAAGGGATGTGCAGACAAAAGAAACGTTAATACTATATCCCTGCAGCACTGAAAGTTTCAGCCAGGTTTAAGTCATTTTTTATTTTCTATAAATTGGTTTCCTCTCCTTTTTTCTTTATAGGTAATAAATATATTTGGTCTCCCTCTAAGGGCATGGATAGAAAAAAAAACCAAAACTACCTGTCCCTGAACTGCAACAACATGCTAAGTGTACACTCCCAGGCTTGTTCATGCTCCCAGGTGGCTCCAGTTGAGAAGTAAAAACATGTTGCCTAAGTATGTTCTGCACTAGCTTGGGCTGCAGACAAAAAAATCTGAGTGGTCTAGCACAAACTGAATTACTGTGGCATGAAGCAAAGTTGCTGAACTACAGCACGTATGTGCTCTTATCTTAGCACAGCACAAAGGAAAAAAAGCCTTTTTTTAAAACTTAAGCCTTTCTTGTGGTATTTTGGCTGCCCATACTGAGAACTATACAGGTGCCCACATATATTATCTGCTGGCTACAGATAACTGAACTTTATATTCTAAACTTCTCCCATCAATTCGTTCCATAGTCCAACACACATATTAAAAAAAAAGAAACCATGTTGGGAAAGAAGTAAAGCCATGGAAAAGGCACTTACTTTTGAAGGCAGGATACATTGGAATGATATTTGTTATTAGAAAAGCATCATATTTTGCTTCTGCAGAGGAACTTAATTCTGAAAATAATAAAACAGAGAAATATTAATAAAATTCAGATCAGAAATTCAAAGCATATAAAGGTGTTTTGAAAAATGGTTTTAGAAATTAACCAAAGGGGATACTGTCATCTAAGAGCAATATGAATGCTAAGTGCAGAAGTGCACATTATAAGCATAAAATTTGTCCTTAATGTGACAGCTGAACATGGAAAGTAATGAGTTTATCTTTGCTTCAGCTGTCAACCAGTTCAAATTCTTTTTACAGGACATCTTTTTTTGCAGTCTCAAAACTCAGTGAGCTGCTTTGCGGGCTTTTGCAAAAGATGCAAACAATTTTCTGGAAGAGGAGTGTGGGATTATCTTCTAATTCTCAACAAATCTCTGCACCAGTAATTCCACATAAGTAGTCCAGCACAAAATATTTCAGCCACTGAGTGTGGAAGGTAGAGCAATGACGAGCACAATGGTGAGACAGTTGTGTGCCTTGAACATTTACTAATCCCAAAAGAACATTGCTCCAAGACTGAACTGTAGAATCCAGGACACTCGTTTACACAGGTTTTCTACTGGCACTATTTCTATAGCATGGCAGAAATTTTTAAAGAATGCAAGAGCCTCATTTGGATGCATAAATTAAATATATGTTTATCTTACTGCTGTTTTAATTAAAAATTAAAACCTCTGACCAGATTTCCAGTTCATACAAGTTAGCATCCATCCACTGACTTTAAAGGGCTGCCTTTTAAAGACTGTCTTCTAGCTTGTACTCCTACTCTCTGCAATTCTTTGTTCACCTTTATTTTTATTAATTAAACTGGGACACTTTGCTGTTTTGGTGCGTGAAGCTGGGCGCCAGTTTGGAGCATCTCTTGTGGAGTAGAGGGAGCAGAGCCATGACGGCAAATCACGGCACTGGGCCCTTGGTCCTCGGCAGGTGCAGCAAGAACAATGTATCCATCCCGCTGGGCCCCCCATGTGACATCGGTGTAGGAGCTGCTCCTCTGAGGAGAAGACTGAGGAAGAAATCACCCTGGAGGGGTGCAAATTAAACTATTCCTACTTATATTCTTTCCCAACAATCCCAAAAAAACCCTTTGTCTGTTTAGGGGGCACGGGGAACAGGCAAGGTTCATAACTAAGGTTTTCCCTAATGAAAAATAAAATAACAAAACCTCTAGGTATTAAAAAGCCATTTGAACTTACGAGGAGGGAAAAGGAAGCCATAGGAGAGCTGTTTGTCCCCTCTGTAGGCTGTGCAGCTCTGGCTGTTTCCTGGAGAGATGCGAAGGTCGGGCCTCACACAGCTGGCCAGGTGCTCCGGGACTCCTGATACCTCTGCCTGCATTGAGGAACATGGACAGAAATGACAAGAAAAGCAATTCCAGAATTTATAGCTGAAAGAAAATGATTATCACATAGACAACAGATTACATGAAAAGTCTTGTGTAGAGTAAAATAAGCCTCCTCGCTGCACAATCAAATCCTGCTCCTCTATCTGTTGCAGACCCTGTCCAGCAGCAGTCACCATGGGAAAAATTCAAATGAAGTCAATGATTATTCCAACATAATAAAACAAATGCCCATCCAGCAAAACTTCAAAATAAAATGAAATCAGGAAAAGAAATATAGAGCCCTTCTGCCTTAAAACTCTTCTTCTGAAGGAAAACAAAAAAAGGAATTTGACATTGTTTACAACGGTATTTGAGAAAAGTTCTCGTGGGAAAATCCACTTGGGGAAGGGGAATTTTAGGATTTCTAGAATATAGGTACCAAACAGATTTCCCCAGGAGTTTTTAACCACTTTTTCAAGAGCAAAGACAGCACTAACCTGTTTGGAAATAGTGTAGGATGTCCAAAGAGGCATCAGGAATGTTTCACTGTAACCACTTTCAAAGTCATGGTGATGCAAGATATTGTATTTTGTGCGGTAGAGTACTGCAGGGCGCCCATACAGAAGATGCTTCTCTACAGATTGGAAGAAATTACATTTAAATTTATCACCGAGAACCTTAAAGTTAAAAAAAAAAGGGGGTGGCTTCCAACACATGCTGATTTTATAGTGATATTTAATGGAATACTGACCCTGAATACCTGCTAAGGAAACCTTCTAACAGGGAAAGCATCAGTTCTTCATTAGTTTTGGTTGGGATCCCTGTTCCAGGCTCACAACCTACTTTGAGGTTAATAGTCCTTCACTTGAAAGATTGTTGGAATCAGCATGGAGAGGGTGTTTCTCCAACCGCAGGAGACTCCACAAGCATCTCCGTGTCCACATTTCAATCACACATGAAGATAAGCACTTTTTTATGTAGATTTAAATCAGTCCCTATCCTATCACTCCTGCAAGCCTTCTCTAGACTCTGTCCTTCCTGTTTTTTGTAAAGTACCTTTCAAAAGGGAAGCAAAAGCAGTCACTCACTAAAAGAAAATTCTTTTCTGAACATCGATGCGCTATTTTCTGTCAGTAATATCAAACAAACAAACAATCAAAACTCTTTTCATAACTTTGCCTACAAAAAGACACCTCTGACTCTGCAAATCTTTTTCTTCTGCCTTGGTGATATATTTTGGTTAAATGTCACTAGATACCTCTGACAAGATTGCTTATAAAAGGCAAAAAAATCATTGGAAGTAGAAGAAAAATAAATTTCCTGGCTAATCTTGCATTGTGCACCACGGTTCACTGATTTTGATAACCAGCTGGCAAACAGGCTTGGTTCACTTTTGGAAATCAAAACATGGCAACAAGGAACGTAGTCTAACACTGTGCACAGACAGACACTTAACCTGAAAGAAAAGGGCATGTTTTATTAGTGTGCGAGTCCAAGTAATAAATATTTTTATAGGGCACAAGAAAGAAAAGTAGGAAAAGCCTTGTTTAAGGACAAAGATGATAAAGCTGCTTTATCCAAAGGAAGCTGAAGTCTTCTGCATGTCAATAACAGTATCAGCTAAATATGAACAGTACACTATGCAGGAGAAGGGAATTGCCAACTAAATGCAGGAAGATCCATATAAAATACATAAAAATACAACAAAATTACTTGCACATATCAGAACTGCTTGTCACTTAAATAAGGAGCATTTCTTTCTACTTAACAGACAAATTACAAGTAAGCAAGTGCAATTGCTTGTTAAACATAAAAATTACTATTTTTATACTGTGGAAGTGAAGAAGTATCAAAACCCTAAACCAAAATAAAGATTCTGAGATATCTAGGAGTCCAATGATGAGGGTGTTTTTTCCTGATGCCAGAAATTGCCACAGTAATTCAAAGTAGCTCTTCACTAACTGGAAAAATCAGTTTAACAAGATGAAAGCTGCAGAAAGGCAATTTAACTCACAAGGAATAATTTCACCTCTAGAAACTAAAACATAGGCTGCATTGCTTGTTCACAGCGGAAAAACTGAAGAAGAAGCTTCATGAGGTGCTCCCCGGTTCAAGAGAGACAGGGAACTACTGGAGAGAGTCCAATGAAGGGCTACAAAGATGATGAGGGAACTGGTGCATCTCTCGTACAAGGAAAGGCTGAGACGCTTGGGGCTGTTTAGCCTGGAGAAGACTGAGAGGGGATCTTATCAATGTTTATAAGCACCCAAAGGGCAGGTGTCAAGAAGATGGGGCCAGACTCTTTCCAGTGACAGGACAAAGGGCAACGGGCAAAAACTAAACCACAGCAAGTTCCATCTGAACATAAGCAAAAACTTCTTCACTGTGAGATGGTGGAGCACTGGAACAGGCTGCTCAGAATGCTTGTGGAATCTCCTCTGGAATCTCCTCTGGAGACATTCAAAACCCATCTGGACACATTTCTGTGTAACCTGCTCTAGGTGAACCTGCTTTGGCACATGGGTTGGATTAAATGGTCTCCAGGGGTCCCTTCCAATTCCTACGATTCTGTGATTCTGTGATAAAGGAATTTTAAAAAAAGATCTCCTTAATCATCTGAGCAATATGATGTGAAGTATCTTAAAAGTTCACATCTAAACTTAAAACTACAGAATTTGTTAATTTGGACAATTGTTACAGTGAGGGGAACGCTGTGAACCAGATCACAGCTGTGAGAAGGAAAGCTCTGCTTTGGTGTAACTTTCAGGGAGTACTGCTGCTCAGAAAAGCAGTTCCCATCCTCTCCCCTCTGGTCCTATTGGTATGTTTTAACCTGGACCACAGCCCTGATGGAGCTGAGAGTGCAGCCACACAAAAGTCAGTGCCGGCATACAGCAAAGAGGGTGCAAGAACTAGTGACCAGGAGAGAAGGGGATGCTTTCTCCTGGAAGTAACACTGACTTGAACACTGATGGTGGACTGAAATGCACTGAGCATCCCTCAACCAGCAGAGCATTTCTGCACTTGTTTCAGTGCATAACCTGCACCTTAAACCCCAAGCCTTAAAGACCCAGTCAGGGATTGTCAAAGCAGCTGTACCATTCTTTCTACCTCTGACCTGATGAAACCTAAGCCTGAACAATACTGGTAAAACACAGTGTGCAGATGTGGTCCACCTATTTTTCAACCCATTCATAGCTTGTGGTTGAATGGAGTACTGTCTCATGTGCCCACTCCTTTCCTCATCTCTCCACTTCCACAGCAGAGAATGAACCTCCTAAAGGGGATGGAAGGGAAAAGCTAAAACTCATACGGGTTTGAACAATACTTTAGACCTGGTCACAACAAAAGATAGTGCGCAGTCCCTCATGTGAAGACAACTTAATCTTGCCCACATATCTCATACGTCATGTTTGTCTACATGTTATTTTGACAGTTACTTGAAAAGACAGTTTACTATACATTAGCTAAACCAAAATAAGAGTTTTTTTCTGGTATCAGTGATGCAAAGTAACTTGCAAAACAAAACAAAAATAGCTTTTATTAACTGAGGCATCAAGCTCTTACCTTCGGTTCCCTTGACATGAAAGCGCTTGTTCAGTTCATCCAGCTTGTTCTTCTCAAAAACAGTAAAAAAAGGAACAAGATTAGGATCACTGAAGCATTCTGACATGTCATTTTACTAGGCATCTAGCAAAACAAAGCTAGGGCTATAAACCACTGACAATTTCTTTGTTTCCTGTTTCACAAAAAGCCATAGTTGTTCTAAAGGGGCACAAACATTTCACAGGAAGAATCTGGGGAATTCTTACAGATCAAACCCTCTCAGAATAAATAAATGGCTACAACTTTACTAGGCAACTACTGCTAAATAGTGGAAGGAAGCATCAGCAGATACTAAACACCTACCTTATCATCACATGTACATCCTATATCAAAATCTGATGCAGAAGGTAGAGCGACAGGATAAAGTGGTTTAGCAACTTCATCTGGCACAGTTGGTTTATAAACATTGGCTCTCAGCAGGTGATTTAAACTTCCATGGGTGCCATTATTTGGAGCAGGCTTTAATCCAAGCAGATCTATGAAACCATCAAAGACAAATGAATGATGATGAGATTGCAAATGTGTATTCAGCAGCATCCCTACCAAGCTAAGGCTTTTATTTGCAATACTGCATACACCCACGACATCTCTGAACAGAAAACTCCCTTCCTAGACTGTTGAGTTGTGGACACTACACACTGTAGTGGTGTGTATTAGATCTCTGCCAGGCAGCATGCAGCAAAACTGTGGTCACCCCCTTCATTGGCCAGATGCTAGAGTAGAGCAAACTGGGGGCCCCTGAGAAGTGCCCTCAGCTCTCTTGGCCAAAAAAGAAGCGCTTGGGAAAGGGGGACTGGGAGGGAATCAGGGCAGGAGCTCATGGGTGCTCTGTTAGCTACAATAGCATTTCTCTTGCAACTTCTTGAGCAGGTAGCTTACCACACATGATGTTGTAAAGTTCAATATTTTCAAAAGGAGGTACTTTGGTCTTGTATTTGAATGTAGGGCCATAACCAATGAAGACAGTCTTTAAAAAAAAAAAAAAGAAGATAGAAGAATACAAAAGAAAAGCATTAAAAGGCATCATTACAGTCAACATTTCTGGTTTAGAGACCCCCAATTTCTTCTGCCTTCAATGACCCTCGTGCAGAGGTTACTGCACTGCTCATACCTGCATGCTGTTGATCTTGTTGTCATAGCCATGGTCTCCATGGAAAAAACATTTTCCCGTTGGTTTCTTGTAAACGTCCACAGCTTTCCTAAAGTGAAAAAGTATTAGAACATGTCCTAAAAGGGATAGGTATGGTGGCTGACCTGACAACGCACTTTGAGGGTAGGAGGGATAAGGTTACCAGGCAGTGCATTGCTAATCTTTCATAGCAGCAGTGGAGACTGCAGGCTTATTCAACAACGCCAGGGTTTCTCCCTCTGCTTCCTCTGTAAGAGGGTGCAAACCTAAGAGCTCACTGGTGACAACCTTAGCAACTACTTATTTTCTCAGACTTTCTCATACCATGTCATCTCCTACAAACTGTAGGTATTTTGGACATATTCTTCTAATTCTCATAGAGGCTTCTAAGAAAGCACTTTTGTGATGTTACAATCCTGCAAATGTCATACTGTGAAGAGTTTTTCACCTGTTTGCCTTTCACCCAATAAACAAAAATGGGTAGCAGGAACAAAGCTGGAGGGAAAAAAGAAAGATTGCAGTGAAGACAAATAGCAGAGAAAACAAGCGCTGTATCATAGGAACACTAATTATCAGCTTATTACTGAGTATTGTTTTTCACCAAATATGTGGAAAAATACATGTTGTGTCATAGGTATTATAATTACCAACTTGTTCCAGAGTACTTTTTTTTTAGAGTTTTATGAGGGCCTTGTGCAGGAATACTTGCCTACAAATTAATTTCGTCATCTGCAATAAAATGATACTCAGCCAAAGTTTGATTTTGGCCTTGTAAATTACTAGAGCTATAGCAATCAGGCCTGCAACTACCATTCTCCTGGCTGTGAATGTGAATGAATTACAGTTACATTACAAATAAATTATTAGTGAATGAGATCTCAGAAAATGTAATCAATAAATAAACCAAAGTCTGATGTAATTAGTAAGAAATCAATAAATGGAAATCAGCTTGGGCCATCCCATCAGTTCCAGTAAAATCCTTAAACAGAAAACTTTTATAGGCCTAAAATTCAGACTGGGATTCTTTGGAAAGTACATGACCCCTCGCCACAGAAACTGCACGGGGCAGCCGGCCAGCCAGCTAGTGGAGTTATGCAAGAACGCAATTGGGGTTTCTCATTCACTGCTTCAGTAGAGTGATCCTTGCATAATTCATGGAAAGATAAGCACAGATGTCAAAAGGCACTTACAACACACCGTATGTTTGCCTGGCAGCTATACGGGCAAAAAAATCCTACCATAATTTAAAGCTCATAACAGACTACCATGAGCCAAAAGCTGTGTCATCTTCCAAGAACCACTGAGTCAGCTTTATGCATGAAGACCCAGCTGTTCTCATACTGTAATACACAACATGTGTCAAAAGATCGAAGCAAGAAAAAGAATATGTATTTAACCAGAAAGGGGTGCACAATTCATAAACAAAAGCTACTCCTCTTATATTCACACTGTACATATATGCGCCAACTTGTTTTCTCTTGCTCAATTTTTAGTTAAATAAGAATATTAACAATTGTCCATACTTTATAACTGAAAATCCAGAGGCATAAGGAGAAGAAGAACTCCAGAAAGCATTTTCTCTGAGCAAAAGCATCCTGGTTTTCTGTGGATTTGCTTTACAACACAATACACTGTCAGCACTTTGATGGCCACCCTGTCATACTCATCCACATGTTCTCAGGCATTCACTCATTGTGCCAGTATCTCCATTTTCTTTCAATTCGCTCATTGCATCCACTCAGCCCTGGTCACATAGGCCTTCCCCTTCCTTGCATATTCCCTGCTTCCCAGTCGGAATAAGCTTGTACCTCATTAAAAAAAGGTCATGAGCTCCTATATTTGAGCTAATCAGTAAAAACCTGACAGCTGCTTGAGGAAATCAATCTACGTTCCTACCCAGCTACAGATTTTCTCAAACTTAAAACAATTTTATGTTATGAGCTACATCCCCCTGCATCAAATGTGACTGAACCTCACCAGGAGTCCAAAACTCCTCTCGCTCACAGAGTACAGGAGCAGGATGCCGACAAACAGAAGAATCCCACGTGCCTCAGAAAAAATCAGGGTGGAAGCAAAAGCAAGAGCTTACCTTGCCACATGCCATTTGCGATCCACCAGTAAATGGACATCCTCAATTCTTCGGTTGTAAGCGTAGTGCAAGCGTTTAGGCAGGTGTTGTTTCAAGTAAGGCTTGAAGTGCTGGTCTGGCTTTCTACACTGAAAAATAAACGGTTAAAAATGACACTGCTGTCAGTTTGGATGCATATAAAACCTTGAACTACAGAGAGCAAGTTGTTAAGGTCATTACTGATAATGTCTTGGAAACAAAGTGTACATCTAGAGTATGTGATCTGTGCAGTATTCACCAGGGCCCTGGGAGTCATTCAAAGGTGTATCTGGAAAGCTTCATCTTCCTGACAGTCTTTCTGAAAGCATCATGCAAAACATCACACTTACTTAGCTCACAGATAAACAATTTTACTCTAACTGGACCAAAGCTTAAGTTTTAGAGGAAAGCTGAATGCTCAAAATACATCTCACCTGCAAATATATTTAAAGCCATATGGTTACAAAATTCGATATATTTTTTTAATTAGCTTTTATTTTAAACACTTTTTTTTTTCCTTTAAAAGCAAGATTATAGTTGAAGGCTATCAAATGAACTTTTTCAGCATCTTCAAAGTGCTAGTAAAATATTTACCCTAAAAGATTACTTTCCATTTCTGAAGGAATGAATAAATAGACTCAATTCAGGGACTCAGGATGGTCAGGGAGATTCTGGCTCTGCACTGCCCAAAAAGGTTATAAAAGCTACTACAGCAGCAAACAGTGGAATCTATGACAAACATTAATCTGTACTCATGAAGGGCACCATTTAACACTCTTTATTCATGTTAATGCTTGGTTTTCCTGCATGAGGAGTGAGGAGAGAATGCTGAATAATGGCCCAAATTAAGATGTGAAGTGAGCAGTGCAGTATAGACAGGGATACCTCCCAGCCCTAAATACTTACTGTAAGGTTGGCAACAATCACTTTAGGGTCATCTGTTAAACAAGGGGGGGGGGGGGGGGGGGCAAAAAAAAAAAGTCCAGCTTTTGTGGAAAAAAAACAAAGTGTAACAATGGTTTTTGATTATTGGGGGAAGAGTAAAGTCAGGGCGTGG
>WTSP01016895.1:0-14209 GCA_025331215.1 Actenoides lindsayi
ATCTGCAACTAGAGCAGGGTGCTCAGAGCCCCGGCCAACCTCCCCTGCAATGGTGCCAGGGATGGGGCAGCCACCACTAACCTGGGCAGCCTGTGCAAGTGTCTCACCACCCAACTTGTTCCGCGTAGTACCCACAGTCCGACTGCTCCTCCTGGCCTAGCTTGGCCTTGCGCACGCTGGTGCTCTCCGAGACCGAGACCAAGCAGTACCTGAGGTGGCCCAGGCCAGGGACTGCTCCCGTGGGCCAGGCGGGTTCAACCATTCTCTTCAGCAAAGTCCAAGAGCGAGCATGGGTGCAACCACAACCACGGGGCCCTCCTCTTCCCCGGGTTGCTCTGGGAGCAGAGCTACCTCCCGAAACTCACAGTATCTCATTTCCAGGACTAAGCATTGCGTCGTTTGAGAGCTCGCGCTGCAGCTCCGCTGCCCCAGAGGGTGTCAAACGTTTCCCACCCAACCGGGGTCACGCCAGTTGCCAGCTGCTGGGCTTTGCCGGTGCGAGGTCCCCGCGGCATTCTCCGGGGCCGGGCTCCTTTCCCGTGTTTCCGCCGCGCATTACCATTTAAAACCAAATAGTCGGCCCGGTCCCAGCCTCGCTCCCGGGGCCGGCAGCGCATCGCCAGCATCATGTCAGTAATTTGTTCGACATTGCCGATAATAAGCTACGCCCAGCGAAAAGAACATAAACACAGGCAGGGCTTTGTCTGAGCAGATGTGTGGGGGTTTATTTTTTTTTTTTCCTCTCTTTTCTTATTTTTTTTTCTAAAGGAACCTCTAAGGGAGGGAGGGGGAAAAAAAAAAAAAAGACATGAATGATTCATAGAGGCAAGGGGGGGAAAAAAGAGGGAGAGAAAGAGAGAGAGAGATTGAGAGAGAGGAGCTTCAAAGTGAATGGAGCCGATTTGAAGTCCTGAGCGTTCCTGTGCAGGGTAGGCCAGCAATTCACCAGAGAGGCCCCGTCAAGCTCCCTCCGCCCCGGCCGCATCCCTGTCACCACTGCCGCCGCCTCCTCCTCCTCTTCTCCTGCAAACACAGCCTCCAAATCACGAGTTCAAAGTTCACCATCATCTAATGATGGGAAGGCCTCCCAGCCCCTCTGTGAGTGGCATCTGTTTATAGGCATGGTCTTTCCCTGGTGGGTTAGCCTGGCTTAAAATAATTACTTCTTTTTAATTAAAAAAAAAATAAATAAAAAATTGAGGAGGAGGAAGAGTAGAATGAGGTGCAGGGGTCTGTTTTTTATTTTTATTTTTTTAAGGAGGAAAAAAAAATGTGTTAACAAAATCTGCTGGTGGTGGAAGTGCCTTTGATTCTGAATATTAAAAAAGCCCCTTAGATTTAAATGTAATGAGAATATTAACGCTACTGCCTTGATTTGTATTCACCAGCTACCGCAGATGTACTTTGGGAGTGGGGAAGAAAAAATCCATCTCGGGGCTGGGCAGAAGCTCGGCTACTCTCGGGACGTGGCCAAGGGAGCAGGAAGGGGCATGGGAGGGACCTATTTCTGCCCCTCTCCATCTCCTGACCCCAGAAGCTGGAGAGATGGGGACCTTTGAAGGTGTCTCTAGGATGGCAAAAGTGGTGGCATTGCCGACAGCGGCGCGGTCAGAACTCAACATCCTCAGCATTCTGGCCTTTTGACGCTTGGCTTGGCTGTGCTCGGGAAGGGCAGCTCCGTGTCCATGCAGCATGAGTCCGGAAACGATTAATTCCTGTTTAATTTAGCCCCAAGTGCCGTTCGGGTTTCGTTCCCTGGGACTGAATTAAATGCCAGTGCTGTTGTGAGGAATCGGCAGGAGGAGCGAGCGATGGACGCAACGAGTCTTGTACGACCCCTTATTGGGTTTTGTCATGAAACAAATGATGCAATAATGAATGGCTAATACCCCAATTAGCTATTAATCAACAGCAGTAATGTTCGCTGGCTTAAGGAAACAGTTTGATGTCTTAACACTTCCAAAAGTGATAAGCTCAGGGGCTGATCTTATGAAAAAACCCCAGACCTGAAATTGTTGCCCAGCTGAAATAACAAAATCATCAATGTTCCACTCTGCAAAATGAAAAGAAGAGAAAATAAAATCGAGCTTTAAAATAGTGGTTAAAAACTAGAAGAAATGATGCAGTTGGCCATCCTGTCCTGTCGTAGGATGTCATGACGTGCCGTTAGTACTGACAAATAATGCTGTAGGTGCTGCTCCAATTATTTGTTCAATTATCTTGAACAAATAACACTGTCTAAAATATGAGACCAAAGTTAATATTTAATTTCCAAGGGGACTTTTGGGGATTTCTAAATCATCTTCAAGTGAAATATTCTAAAACCGGTGGAAATCAAAACCAAATGATTTTACAAAAATGTTTCAGTTTTGACTTGGGCTTTGTTAGGAGGAAACCTCAGTGCTGAGGTTTTCTAGGAGCCCAGATCCCAGCAGAGAGCTGAGCAGATATTGAAAGCTTTAGTGAAGAGCTGTGGCGTGGGCAATGATGAGCCATTTACAGCCATCCATAGAAGAGGAAAAGAGCTGGCCAAATCCAGAAAGGAGGTGACACAAAATGAGGAACAATTTCTTCGAGGTGGAGTCCCCGTGATCCCTGGAGGGGTTTCCAAGCCCCACGTGGAGCTGTGGTGCTGAGGGACAGGGGTCAGTGGTGTCCTGGCAGAGCTGGGGGGATGGTTCGACCTGATGGTCTCAAAGTTCTCTTCCAACCAAAACAATTCTATGATCCTACTCTAGGATCAGGCCCATGAGTCTTTGGATGAAGGGCCTGACCGTGCTGGCCCCTTCCTACGAGGGAGCTGGTTAAATTCTCCAGTATTTAGCCCTGATTTTGCATCCTCACACTCAGGGTCCATCAGCACTAGGCAGGGGCTTATGACCCCCAGCTCCTTCCTCAAATCGGTGGGCAAATCCCCTCGTGGAGGCTCTCTCCCCAGTCAGCACCTCCTAGCCCAGCATGGTCAATAAATGACAGTCCAGCAAGCGCCGTCCCTGCTGCCTGTCTGTCAGCATCCCCTCCCTAGGGCAGCAATGACCCTTCACGAAGCTTTCCAGCGAGGACCCCAGCCCAGCCTGGCAAGAGCTGCTGCCTGTCCCTGCTGCCCCCCTGCCACGCGTGGAGACGCTGCGAGGGAGGGCAGGAAGTGGACAGGAGAGGTCAGTGGGGACAGCAAACATCCTGAGCCCGCTCGTGCTCCGGCTGCCGCACAAAGAGCCCTCTCCGACCCACCTTCGCTCGTCCCTGGCTCAGCAGGGTTCTGGCAGGAGGGGCTGTTCTTGTTGGAAGCCTTAGGGACCGAATTTGGCCCTGTCTGGGAGAGGAGCTGAGTCCCTGAGCCGGGCTGGAAGCGTCACTCCTTGGACTGGTGCCAAAGGGATGCTCAGCTGCCCTTTGGTAACCCCCTCGACACGGAGAATCAATAGCCCGGTTCCCCAGTGCACCCGTTCCCCTCCGTGCACAAAAAGCACCAGTGCCCCAGAAACAGGGTCCATCAAACGACGGTGACAAGCAGCCCTCTGCTCGGCTGGGAAGCTCCTCTCACCCCTGCTGGGAGGGGAATCGCTTCCCTTCCTGCTCGGCCGGCACTCCCGGTGACAGCGGGACCGCGCTGCGGGGCTGGTATTTACCGAGGCAGCGCGGGGCTGCTGGGGCGAGCGCTGAGCAAACAGGCTCGGGGAGGATCCCTCGCCCTGGAGAGCCGGAGGACTAATTGGAACAAAGGAAACCTTGGCAGAGGGGGAAAGGGGACAAAGAGCCACCAAGTGCTTTTCCCAAGGCCACCTGTGGCAGGGACGGAGCTGGGGGGACTCTTGGGGACGCAGTGGGCTCGGGGCCACCTTCCCAGGGAGTTAGGAGCCCTTGGCCGAGCGAGGGCTGGTGAGATGCTCGGTAAGCAGAGGGCACGTGTCGGGGGGATACGGGGAACAAATTTCTCCATGTGCCTGGGTTTTCCCAGGTTCCCTCCACTGTGCCAGGCTGTGCCAGGCCATGCAGACACACTGCTCCCTCATTTCTGGCCTCCCGTGTAACCATCTCAGCTGGGGGAGACGCTGCTAAGCCCAGCCACCATCCACACAGCCTCATCCAACACAGCCCCACAAAGAATCCGAGCAAGGCATACCCAGCTCCTGCTCCTCTGTCCCTTCCACACCTCCACATATGCCAAGAACCCCCAGATTTGCTGCTTTCTGCTAACAGAAGTAAGCAGAGAGCCTCTGGCTCAGCCAGGTTAGTTGCACCAAACCCTCTGGCCCAAAGGCAGAACTTGCAGCCGGAGAAACTCCTCCCCTGGCAAACGCTGCCGAGCACCCCGGGGACCCAGCTCCCGCACCCCGGCTGCGGGTCTGGCCCAGGCCACCAGCTTTACCTCCGTGTCTGCTGATGCTTTCAGGCAGCCTCTTTAGGGTTGTTGTCTCACGCAGTTCTCTTTTTTTCGTATTTAATATTAATAGTAATGACTGTGGCAGTAAGATAATAAGCTTCACTCAGATTAGAAGGGGGTCGGCTCTTATCTGTGGCTGCTGAAGACGCATGTCTTTCACCTGCTCCTTTAATATCCCCCATCTTTCATTCCTACCGCCGAGCCCCCTCCCACTGTCCTAGAACAAAAGGGGTATTATTGTCCGGGGTCTTTTCAGGCTGGAGCCAGGAAAACCTCCTCCTCCCCCAGCCGCTCCCCGAATGTGCAGCAGTTTGAAATGAGCCTTTTTCCTTCCCCGGCAGGAGATTAGCTCGGTTTGACAAGGCGGTGAACTTTAGGCAGGGTGAAATAGGGTCTCCTTGGGGAGTGGAGGCAGTTCAGCCCTGACTAATTCTGACAAAGAGAGGCACCAAAAAAAAAAATCCCTGGAAAAAAAAAAAATTAAAATAAGAAAAACAACTGAGCTGGAGAGGAGGCAGGGAGGGGGAGGCTCTGGGGAAGGAGGGAGCGCAGAGGCCGTGGGGAGGACGGAGGGATGGGAGGCCAGAGGGCACGTTCCGGAGCGGGGCTGGGCCGGAGCTCCAGGGTTTGCTTCCTTGGGTCCGGCCTTGGAAAAGGGAATGGCTGCCCTGTGACTCCCCAGCACAGCATGGTGAGAACTGGGATTCACCGGGATCCTGCTGCTCGGGGCTCACGTTCTCCTGAAACCTCCTGTCTTTATAAGCTCTTTTGAATCCCTTTAACACCATGGATGTAGCACCCAAGATTTGCAGCTTACTTTTAAAACACAAAATTAAGTTTCAAGTCAAGGTAGACGGTTTAAACAATAAAAACAACAACCCAAACACCACAGAGTGAGAATCGGGATTTGAATGGAAAGAAACCAAACTGATTTCATTTCAAAACGCCGTTTGTGCGTCAGAGGCCTGAGTTTGTGCAGAGACTTGTGATCGTGACGTGCCCAGGGTGGAGAGGGTGTGGATGGAGCCAGGCAGTGACGTAGGTGAGGGATTAAAGGAGAGATTGGCAGAGGAAAAAGCAAAGCGTTTCGTACCGCGGTGTCTAGCCCAGCAGTGTCCGTCCATCACTAAAAGGCTTTAAAGCGATGCAGAAGAAGGGTCGCAGTCACTGGCAGAAGGGAAGGCAGCCTGCCAGGCGTGGCTGGGGAGGGGGCTGGCAGCAGGCTGAGGCACTGGGTGTCTCGAGTGCTCAGGGTGCGGAGAGGGGAAGGTTTTTCTGTGTCCTCGCACTAGCACAGCAGCAGTGCCCTGTGCAGGTGGTGCCTCACAGAGCAGTTTATGTCATACGGCCAGAGAATCAGCTTGGAAATGGCCTGGAGTGTTTTCCTGGGTCAGGGGGCATGTGGGGAAGGCACCACATTTGTCTGAAGCAGAGAAACTTCTCTATTTAATCAGGCATTTAAGTGGCAAATGTTCGCAGGTGAGAAGTTCTACGTCAGTCTTCCCCACTCTGCAGTATACAAACATGGTCCCATCGATGCCCGTGGGTACGCTCCTGCGCACGTGTGAGCGGCCATCTACCCCCCACAGGGGAAGCAGAGGCCTTGGTGCTCTGAAATCCCCCAACAAAGAGGAAAAGAGGAGGAGGAGGCTGTGCAGACAGGCCTGAGCAGAGGAGAGGTCTGACCCAGCACCAGCAACCAGGACAGACTCTGGGTTAACTCGCCTCTTCAAATGCCTTTTGAGTCCCACGGAAAAGGGACCGCTCACACAGCTTGTCCCCGAACACACCGGTGAACTGTCACTCGGGATGTTCCTACCTGAGCTCTGAGCTGGGATTCAGGATCTCGACAGCAAACTAAGGCTGCTGTCATCACTCCTTGTCCATGTCCTGGCCTGTTTGTGCACAAAGGGCTGTTTTCCTCAGACTTCTGTCCTCCCAGCCTGGCACTGGCTCCCTGCACTATCACCCACCTCCAGACCCGTCGCACCATGTGCCATTGCTGCAGGGCAAGGAATGACCTCCAGCAAAGAGTCCCTGCAGCCACCTCCCCTCCGCCTGTGCCCCGGCTGCCCCAGCCCTTGTGCTGCAGGACGTGCCGCGTCGTGCGGGACATTTCCTGCCAGTGGCTCGGCAAACCCCTGAAATCTCCCCGTCCTGCCAGGAGATTCCTCCCTAATACTCATTAAGCCGCTTGCAAATCCCTGGCTGAACATGGCTGCACAAGTTTAATAAAGCACAAGACAGATGCCATCAATCATGCGGGCCCGCCACACATCTGGGGGAAATCCAGGCCCTCCACTCTCCTCTCTTCTCCCACCTTCGTGTCCCAGCAGCCGATGTCCCGGGAGCTTCGCGGGACGGGTCTGCCCCCCTCCTGGACTTGCTGCACCCTCTGCACTGCTTCCTCCCCTCCCCTGCCTCTGCTGCCCAGCCCTGAGGCCCAAACCTTGCATGAGCACTGAAGGGGCTTTGCACATTGCATAGGCTGTTTTCCTCTGGGCGGTGGGATTTCCACCTTGCAGTCACATTTTTCGCTCTTTGCAACGGCCAGGGAGGTTCCCACAAAGGGCCAGGTGCCGAGGAAGGGTCTCACCAGCCTGTTCTGGTGGCACAAAGCAAGACAAGCATCGGGGGGAGAAGGAGAGTGGGGAAAAGGCACAGGAGGCAGGGGAGGAGAGCAGGGGCTGGTGCTTTCTCCTTGCACCTTCATGTTGCACTTTCCTTCCGTTTCTGCCTTGCCTCCAGAGTGCTTGGGAGCGTCGGGAGCTGGCAGGAAGATGATGCCTCCAGCAAGAGCTCAACACGTAGATTTTTGGTTTGAATTCAGAGGGTGGCACCTACACTCCCCATCTGGAACAAACCCACACCTTTACCCAACTGCTTCCATCAGGTGGGAGACAACAGTTATCAAGCAGTTGTTCACTTCGGAGGAGTCGGGACCTCGCTGGTGTGTCTGAGCGACGCGGGGCCCACGTACACACCTCACGTAGGAAACAGCTTTCCTTCGGCGCAGCAATCCTCTGCTCTGCCTCAGACACGGGTCCGCTAAGAAAAGCCCCTATTCATTTGTTTTTTGAGTTCCTGCCTTTCTAAAATCTCGATGTAAAATCACACGTTGCAGCTGATCAGCAACCCATGGTGCAGTGGAGCTCGCCTGCGTGTTACCCCTCCGGCAGACTCGGGTTTCTTTTTGGTTTTGCAGCCCTGTGAGAAGGTGAGAGGCAGGGGAGAAAAGCGTGGTTGATGGGGGACTGATCGATCAACCTGCCCCGCTTCCTTTGCAGGCAATCAGAGAGAACTTGTCATCTTGGCTTCTCCCTCTGAGAAGAACACTGAGGTGCTAGATGGACTGGATGATCTCGAGGTCCCTTCCAACTCCGCTTCTGTGATTCTGTGTGCTGGAGCACGTCCAGATACAAAGCAACAGAGCTGGGGAGGGGTCTAGAGCACAAGTCTTGTGAGGAGCAGCTGAGGGACCCACGGCTGCACTCTAGGACCACAGGCATGTCCTGCTCCTGCCTCAAACCCGCTCCAAAGCAGGGATTACACCTCTCCTCTCGCCGCATCCCTGGGCTGCGACGGGAAATTCCTATTTGCTTGGCGTTGAGACCACAGGGAAGCCAGGAAAATAGCCCAGCAGGAACCAGTGCTTAACTAAAGCTATCTGTTAAATAAAGTGGTCTTTAAAGGTTTAGCCAGGCTCTCCCCACCCCAGGTCTCCAGGGCTCGTGCTGTCAGCTGTCCCCTGGGTGCTGGCAGCGTTGCCTTGACTGGCAGCTCCGAGTGACAGACAAATAGACCTGGCAGGCAGGACGGTGCTTTGGCTCCCGCACAAAGTTCTGCCAGCTGCCAAACACGCTTCTCATTTCTGTTTTGCAAAAGCCTCGATATGTTTTTATTAAAAAAAAAATTAAAAAATAAAGACACAACAGAGAGATGGAAGGATTTGATGATCTGATCTTTTCCTGCACGCCTGTGCTTACGAACAGAGACGCGTTATTGACTAACACAGTGTCGTGGGACCAGCATGATGTGTGGGGTTTACTTGGGTTTTGTCTCCATCGGCCTCAGAGGGATCTAAACGTGTTAAGAGCTGAACAGTTTAGTGCATCCAGCTGGGATGTCAGGGCTCCTGGGTCCCTCTCCCAGCTCACGGAGGGTGAATTCATGTGTGGTTACAGGACGTGCAAAAGCCAAACTCTTCCCTCAGCCCCGGGAATGGCTCAGGGTGGGATCTGGGACAAGTCGTCCCAGGTCATGCAGTCCTGTTTCCCCAGCAGTCACTGAGGAGGACGGTACCTGCTTCCCAACAGGTTGATGCCGAAGTGGGAAGTGCTACCTGAAGGTATTGAGATGAGCAAAGACTGGCTTCGCGGCATCCTGCAGCTCAGCTCAGGGACTTTAGGATATTTAGATGTGCTCATGGCTTCTCCTCTCTTGTTCTCCTCACGGTGACCACCCTTTGGCTCAGACCAGGCCATCAATCCAGGTACGAGAGGATGCAGAAGAGCCCCCACTGACCCGTCCCATCCCCTGCTGCTCTCCGCGGGCGCAGGGAGGGAAGCGTCGGGGCAGAGCCCGCGCAGGGCCAGGCTGATTTCAGCAGGAGCCGCGCAGTCCGGCCGGGCTCCGGCGCGGGACTCTTGCCAAGTCCCACATATGGGATAGATTATCCACAGTGGCTTAGAGGGGCTTCTCTCGCTGCCACTCACCTATCCACCCGTGTGGCAGAGGGGATGGCAGAAAGGTTTTCACAGCTGGAAGGAATTGCGGGGAGGAGGAGGAGGAGGGGTTTGGGAGAGACAAAAAACAACATTGAACTCACGGTGGAAGAAAGACAGTATTAGCGGGGGTAATGGAGAAAATATGTGTGTGTGTGAGAGAGAGGGTATTTTATTTACAGTCTGTTTGTTTGGTGTTGCCCACACACGGTGAAAGCTGGGCAGTGGCTGGACTCCAAAATCCCAGCAGGCGCTTTGGCTTGGAGAGGTAAGGAGAAGTAGAAAGAGGGAAAAAGAAGGGAAGAGGGAAATACAGAAAGCGGGAGAAAGGAAACAACTGAGTGGCACTTTTTTGGACAGTGAAGAGATTGAGTGGATGGGGTGACAGAAGGTCACTGGGATTGCCTGCGCCTCTGCTTGTGGTGGAGATGACTGCACAGGGACATTCCTGGATGGTTGCTAGTCGCCTCTGGCAAACCACTGGAGTTGCTGAAGCCTTCCTCAAGGGATTTCAGTGCAAAAAAACCCCTCTCTATCCTTTAGGAGCTGAGCCAGACACAGTTCCTGGGCACAGGGTGCCTCACCTTCATTACCACCTGGCCCACCAGCAAAGGACCAGCTTTAAATTGCTGGTCATTAGTCGGCTTTAACCAGTCATCCCCTCAGAATCCATCACACTTTAGAAGTCAAGAGCCACCCCAGGACTGCACCTCCGGCCAGGACCTTCAGCATCTGCCTGGGGACAAGGGGAAGGCACCTCTGGTGATAGTGCCATTGCTACCCAAGGAGCCCTGGCAGCCTTCATGGATTGCTCTGGGCACCCCTGGGAAGGGATAAGGAAACCCAAACTCCCCAGGGAAAGCTTTTATTTGTCACCCTCTCCCCCCACCCCATCTCATGAAATATTGGAATTAATATAATAACACACCTTAATAATATTATCCCTTGTTGAGTCCATAAAAGTTCCCTCTTGCATTACGGCATTTGAGAGACTATTAAGTTTTAAGGCCACAAGACCTCTGTGAAGGAGAGAAGTCGTTTCCATTTTTCCCTGTCTTTTGAGGGCTCTGGGCTTTACGGGGCAGTCAGCACCCGGGACTGACGAGGCTTCTGCCCAGCAGCACACGGGCCACCACGCTCGCTGGGGAGGGCTGGGCCCAGGGCAGCGGTGACAGGGGTCCCAGTGCAGCCCTGAGCGGGGGATTGCAGTTATGTGGGGTGGGAATGGCTGATGCTTTTTTATTTGCCCTTAGTTCTTCCCAAATCCTGGGGTTTCTTGTAGAAATGGGTGTTCAGGGGGAAAAAAGACAATTGCTTTGCCATACAACAGTGTGAGGATATGGGATGAAACAGGCAAGGGGCTTGTGATCCTCTTGAGCATTTTTATCCCTCTACACATCTGAGCACATGAACATCCCAACTGAGCAAAGAGTAACCAGATAAACGAAGCACCCCCTGCTCCAGAGCAGACCTGTTTGTTATTTATTCTGTACCTCTCTAGCAGTACAGACAGAAAAATGGTAAACATTTTCGCTTCTACCCCATAGGAAAATATCCCACCTGTCCTGCCTGTCTGTGCTGGTTCTGACCCCATCCGAGAGCAGAAATAACGCCCTGGCCACCTGAACAGTCCCGCACGGGCTGGACACGGCAGACTTGCCTCGTGCACTCGTATCAGAGACAGACTGAGCTGGGAGACTGCTGCTTTTTTTCCAAAATGCAGTCCAGAAGTGAGCACAGCTCAGTCCAGAAGTGATCTGAGCATTCATTCCTCAAAGTCTAAAGCTCCAAGGATTTTGGCTGCGGTCGGGTCAGTGCTGCTGGCCAGGCTTTGGGGCTGTTGGGCTCCAGTCCCTCACTGCTCAGCACTGAGGTGCAGAGCTAAGTACGGCCTGGCTCGGGGGCCCGTTCACAGGCAGGTCCTTTGGCACGTGCACGGCCTCGCTGACAAGTGGCTGCTTGGGTGGAAAATCCAGCATTTTGCACCAAAATGGGTGCAGTGACTGCAGCCAGCCCAGCCTGGGGTCCCTTCCGCTGAGACCGAGCGGGAGAAGTAAGGGGGTGTGCACGCTCCCTTTCATTTCTGCTCACCCTCATTTGAGAGAGAAACACCAGCGGGATTAAAATGCAAAGAGCTGGTCCTGCTCTTGCGGAGAGCAGAAGCTGCCGGTGACAGCGGTGGTGACACCAAGCTGGCTCGTGCTAACCGGGGCAGCGGCGGTTCAGCAAGAGGCACTCAGACCCCGTGTGCCAGGAGAGAGAGGCTTTTGCCGAGCTCACGGTTCATAATGTGCAAGTGTCTGGGGTTCCCTTCACCATTTTTATGTGCTGTAAGAATCTCCGAGGTCCTCCCCGAAGAGGAGCAGGGGGTTGCAGCCCAAACCTGAGGGCGCGGTGGGAAGACAGGATGGAACTTCCCCGAGAGGCAAGGCAGAGAAAAAGCAGAGCGAGAGGCGCACATCGCTAATAACGGTCCCTCAGTGAGCAAAACCGAGAGGAAAACCAAGGAGAATGATGGAAGGAAAGGAGAATGTAAAAATTTCTTCCTTTTTAGGAGGACTATCGTACTGATTTTAAGCAGATTCAGAACTATTTACTCCAGGTTTCTGAAGGCAGAAGAATTGTTTGCGATTCAGCCCAAGTTAAGGAGCTCTGCCCTGCAGGATTTAACCCGCTGTCTCCTGGGCTGCTCCCCGAGCCGGCGCGGTGCAGGTCGCTCAGCATCAGCATGGGGATCACAGAGTTTCAGCTTCCTCTCTTCTCTTTGCTGTGTTGCCAAAGAAGAGGCTCATGAGAAATGTGCACATCACCTAAAGTGTGATTTCACAAAGATACAGTAAAACCTCTACCTTCACTAAAAACCAAATAACGCACCCTTCTGATTGCCACAAGGAGTTTGACGATGTGACCACTGCAGGCTCACAAAAACAGAAGGCCAATTAAAAAAAAAAACCAAAAAACCCTTTCACATTTATTATTATGTAAAATCTCATGCTCTTTAGGGCAATCTCATGATTATGAAGGGGTCAGGGGAACTGATTTATGATTAGAGAGCTCTTGGCATCGGCAATATTGTATATGTTTTAATTTTGAACCTTAATAATCCATCCAATATGCAGCACTTGATCATGACACTCATTTCTCACATATAATTTTCCAAGACTCTACACATCCACCTTCACCTCCTCTCTAACACCTACGCCCGCCTGTGCCGCACCGAGCAGCTCTGAAACCCCTTCCCTGAGCCAAAGTCAAACGCAAACCAACTTTTCCCTTTGGGGTCAAAACCAGCCCAGCAGGACACGGTGCCGATGCCAATCTGGTATTTCTAAAGATACGTTGCCTTTGGTCATTGGTGTTGGTCACAAGGTGCCTTGTGCCTTGTGCAGAAGCATCGAATGCCAGTTACTGCCGAGACAGCATCTCGGACCCCGACATAAATCAAACCACGACCTGTGTCCATTGGGGTGAAAGAAAGGGAAATCAGGGCTGGTGGATTAATTCCAGGCTGAGGAGGAGACCCCGCTGCCCTGGGGTCCTTCATCAGTGAGGACAGGAGGCTGATGGTGCGGAGCTGGACAGAGGTGGCTCGAGGTCTGTCCTGCTCTGATTTAACACGATTCCCTTTCACACAAAGCCAGGCTGTGGATCCCCTGCCCGGGATGCCCTCCTCGCCCCCGTGGCCAGCTCCCCTCTCCTTCTCCCATTCGAGGTGTTTATTTAATTGTTTTCCCCACTCCTCGGTGGCAGCGCTTCCCCGCCATTAAACCCTGCCATCCACGTTCTGACTGTGTAATTTAAAGCTATAGTTAAATTATGACTTCTCTGAACCTGTTGTGGCACTGACGCATAACCCTAATTAAATGATCGCATCCATTCTAAAGCCAGTCTTTTCTCCCCTCAAACGTTAATTACAACATAAGAGGCTTTAATGGCTCGCCTCACCTCCAGCTCCTCGAAAGAAAGGTCATGCGATTAATTTTCGTCATTAATCTTTTCCCAATGTGGACATTGTGCTGTCACTGGAGCCTATTAAACCCCCTTTGTCCCCCTCCCCTTCTTCTCCCTTCTCCCCCCTTCATTCCTCCCCCCACCCCTAAGTGAATGAGAGAACAAAAATATTTAAGCTCCACTTCGGCTCTGGTGATATCTCAGGGTGAGCGGGTCTGGGACAGCGGCGGTGGAAGGTGTGCTGGGGGGTGTCCCACCAGTGACCCGGAGCGGGCCGAGGGCAGGGGTGCCGCTCGGCCGCGCAGGGGACAATCTGGGCACGGTGGGGATCGCCTGGAGAGCTGCCCATGGCCCTGGGGTGGCAACGCGAGGTCAGGGCCACCTCTTTGGCGGTGAAGGCTGCGGAGGCTTTGGGGAGGGCAACCAGTGGACACGGCTCTGGCTAAAAGCTGTGCAGGGTTTGAGCGAAGGGGGCACGGGGCAGCAGGGGGGATGCAGGGGGTGCAGCCGCTGGTGCCAGGACATGCTTGCAGGTGCTGGGACCTGCTTCCAGGTGCTGGGACCTGCTTTCAGGCCTTTTTTTTTTTTTTCCAAAGGAAATGGGCATTTTTCTAAACTCCACAAAATTGGCTTCGGTGACTTAAACCCCCTGAACCTGGGAGCAGGTCCTGCTGGGACTGCAGCAGGCAGGCCTTGCTGCCTGGGAGACGGCGGGAGGGGGGCTGGGGAGCGGAGCACACATTTAGCTAATTTGCACTATTGTTTCAGCTGAAACGAAGGTCTGAATAATTCCTTTTATGCGGGGTGACGTAATCGGGGAACAAGTTGCTGCACGGTGGGGGCTGGCAGCACGCACGGCACCGTTTGACATGGCTGCTTTAGGCAAAAAAAACCCAACCCACCCCGGGATCGGCCGAGCAGCCGAGTCCAAACCGCAGCGTGTCCCCGGACTCGCAGCGTGCCCCAGTTTGGAGGGGCTGAGAGAGCTCCTGAAGGGTATGACCCACTTCCCAGTCCTCCCTCCAGCTTGCTGACATCCTTTCTTCCCATTCCCAGGGGTGACGCCTCATGGGGGCAAACCCTGGAGTCTTTTCATAACGCGGAGACAGATCGTACTAACCTCGATGGCTCCATCTCTTACTCGGACGTC